>LUCM01002464.1:4497-28843 GCA_008360955.1 Fasciolopsis buskii | reverse complement strand
GGCGCAAGATGGTGTTGTAGGGTTGTATTGGCCCAGAGCCGAATCTTGTGCTTGCCGGGTTATAAATGGGTGAGGTGGATCGATTTAGTTAGTTGGGTGGTTGTATCTCTCATACTGGTCGTATATCGGATGTAGTGTTTTAGCATATACAGGAGGCTGGATTGAGATTCACAATTTTGAGACATTTCTGTTGTGGATGTGACATCCGGTTATTGACCAGAGATCGAGTACATAGAGCAGCGTTAAGGTCTATTGTACTTTGCGACTGAGAATCGTGGCCGTTGACGTCGGTAGGTGTGGAGAGACTTTCGCTGTTGAACATCGTTCAGTTCGTAATATTAAGTAACTCGAAGATTAGGCTTAATCAAATAGTTTTCTTTCTGAGGAGATTTCATAGCCTGTTTTCTCTTTTGTTAATATTTAAGTGATCCTTCGTTTCGCTTTCGCAAAATTGAGAATAAATTGTGGAAGCTGGTAACCCCGATCAACACAGTTGCTTACTCGGGTGAAAGGTCTTCGTAAACAGGAGCTCGGTTTGGTTGTTTGCCTGCAAAATTAGGGTAGTTGTAAAGGATTTCCTTGATTCAGTATTCTGTAATAGTCGCATCGGAGAGCTGCACGGTCGATTGTGTCAAACGATAATTTCAAACTATAAAAATGGGATGCTTTGTATTAGGATGATTTTTGTACGTTACAAGGTTTGCCACAGAATAAGTACTTCGTCACTATACCTCCGGCCGTATTTGAAACCGTTTTGATTCTCTTATTTACATATATATATATATATATATATTTTGCCTGTAGTTGATAATTGACGGAGGTTTATGTGGGTAAGGTGTTCGGTGACATTACTCATCAAATTTACTCATTTATGTTTTTTTGAAACAAACTATTACCTTTTTTATGTTATCACAACCACTACTTTGCAACGTTTGTTAGGAATTGGTTTCCTTGCTCAAATTGACTCCAGTAGTTTTGTTGACTGCGATGGACAGAGACAGAGCATATGAGAACCTGTCTTCTAGATGACTTCCATTTCTGATGGAGAATTTGTACCCACCTACACTCTTAAAGTATGGTGGAAAGTCCACTGTGTCAGTGCACCAACTGAACTTACTAAAGAGTTTTATTATCATGTATGAGCTTTGGTTTAGCATTTGGAGTGAGAGAGCTCATTGGGTTAAACAAACACCGAAAGTCAATACATTGAATTGATTGTGACATGCGTCTCAGATGCCGCAAATCGACTCGTCCAATATTCGTTGTTTTCCGAGGTGGATAAGTATTGGCTGGAAGTTGGGTCAAGGTGATCGATCCTTGCAGGACCTGTTTTAAGGGTTACGAAAACCGTAAACAATAGATTGTGCTGATTGATCCCAGTTTGATTATCGGATCGGAGTCCACGATGTTCTCCTGCGCGATGACGGGAGACCTGAGGCAATTTGGCTGAGTGCCACTGTAAGTCGTAAATTTTCATTCAAAAGATTTACACTTTGTTTGTAATCTTTTTGCCTTGTGATTTAGCTGTTTCTTATATTCGATGCTGCAAAGTATTGACAAAAATCAGTGCATGTTTTTATGGAGTTAATGGTCATGCAAAATGAAATTTTCTCGGTTTCGGCAATCTGACTTCAATTGAATTAGCAGTTGTGGTTGTTGCCTGTGGTAGATTTCCAAACAGCTATTTGTGCAGCGCTATCCGTTTTGCCTGCTTTCTCCAAGGCCTTTTCGCATTCATTTCATTTTCCGTTGCGAGTCCTTCCCTCGTATTCTCACTTACAGGAAAAGCTTTATTCTCCGTGTTTTTTGTTTACGAGCGAGTCCCGAACTAATAACTGGTGATCTTTGAGCTCATCTCCAGTGTATATCTATTTTTTTCTCGCCTTTGAACTGTTTGACCCGAAAGTTAGCTCTTTTTTTGGTGTACCAATTCATTATTATTATTGCCTGACTCAATGGCGAATCTTGGACACGTTTCCCATTAACGGCTACCGTAACTATTTCTATTTGATATTAATGTGGGTATATTATATATTTATATATATGTATATATGTTTATTTCACGAAATGTTTTAAACACTTTTTGTGCATTTCTTTTGTACCGAATTGCCTGACAGTGAGGGAATTTGACGTGCTGACTAATCGTCTCTATCGTTTATGCACTAACTTCAGAAATGCCCTCTCCAAAAGGAGTTATCCCAAATAGCACGTCCCATTGACGTTGTATATTGTCGTCTCTGTTCTTGAATGATTATTTATTTTGGGAAATACTACGATCATTGTTGTTGATGGCTCATAATCCGTGTTCATTAATTATCCGGTTGTCAGCCAACATGTAATGTTCTTATCATTCATTATCTCTGGTTATGATTTTCTATCGGTTGTTTATCATAGTAGAGGAACGATACAGAGTACGAAACGCAGAGTACGAAAACGCCATAAATCTAAGGAAGATTAAGACTTATATATAAAGTCTGTTACAAAGAAATTCCCGGCTGATCAAATGGATAATCTGCTTTAAGTCTTGTAAAAGGTCATGTGGGATTTGAATTAAACTCGATACAGCCAAACAGAACATCTCTTGCGTACGGGACCAAGTCAACTAACGAGTCCCGAACATGCACAGGTCTTCATGGCTGAATATTAGCACGGAATGCCTATAACAATTGCTACATTCTGCCTGGCATATGCATATATATCTTCAGGGATCGCTGTCATAGTATTGGATGCCAAATCTCTGGACGAAAAATTGATGCGAACCGCCTTAAACAGCTGATTGGAACTGATCGAATTCTTTCTCCTCAGCACAACCAAACCGCTTTTCCTTCAGGTAATGCCACCCAGTCTTGGCACGTGTATCGGAAAAGAAAGATCATAAAGGAGCTGACTCGTAATTCACCAGTGAAGTCGTATTGGAAATGGCAGAAAGTTTTCAACACACTAAATGGATCTAGGTCATCCTCAACGGATGGTGGAATTTTGAAGCAGGAACCATTTGTCGCGCCATTGGAAGATAACTAATCGATGCTCAGCGATTATCGTCAATGTAGTTTGTTGTGTCTCGAGGTGATCTTCATAGTATTTTTGTGCTTTTATTTTCTCCGGTAATAGGTCGGATAGTTGACATACCAAATTTCATTTCTGTTATGAAGTCAAATTTCCTATCTTCCATATGTTGTTGTGGTTTGAGGTGTCATCGTCTTGTATTTTGTGCTTTTTTAGTAATTAAGGTTGTGGAATCGTTAAGGGGTCTTGAACGGTATTTCGTTTAACGGCGTACTTAGGACTTACTTCGAAGTTCTACTTCTTTTCATTTCAGAACAGCATCGGTATCTATTCATTCGTCCCGTTCATAGTTATTCTTCTGGGTGTCGTCCTCTTTCTTTACTTCTGTATGCCGGAGACCCGGGGTCGAAGTGTTACCGAGGTGCAGCTTCAGCTTATGCATTATGTCCAACGCCACTCGTATGCAAGCTATGAGGACATTTCAGGAGTCCTTTCAAGTGCAGTCATAGAAAGTGACGATTGTGAGTTTTCACCTTTGCCATTTCCAGTTGATTGAGAAAACGTTTTGGCAACTGATTATTTTACTAACCTCATGTGACGTAACATCGATTTCGCATCGATTTTTTGCGCTTTTCTGTTTATTTGGAGCTCTTCCGTTGTTGTGGCCGTGCTATCCTTTCATGGTCCATGTTCGCGTGTGATTAACTTCTGTAAGCGAATGGGTTATTCACTAAAGTTTGTCTGAATTTCTTAAGTGTCCCGTGCATGCCACTTCAGTGTTATTCGAACCATGGCTGTTAGATAGACGTAGGTGAGAGATCCTTATTTAGCCCTCGGGATCGGAAATTCATTCTTTCAGACGCCGGCAGCGACTTTGTACCGTATCACTTACGGTTTTTAATCTCTGTCATCCGTGTTGGTGTGCCTCGATTCGATTTGATTGCGTCCCTGCAAATCAGCTGTTGTGGTTAAGATGTGTGTATCTTTTTTATATTTGTCACATCTGAATATCTCTCTGTTTCCAAACTAATGCTCCCATTTTAAAATAATATCCGGATATCCTTACCTGTGGACATCAGTAACTGTGATCGTAGCTACCTCAACCTGTCCACGTTCATTACATCCTTACAGTCTTAGTTTGTGTAGAAAAAACCATGCCGGTGAGCCCGTCATCATATGGATTTTGGACGAGCTCAACTCATTTTACCTCGACCGTTTGCACCCTGATTTTGCCGAGAACCTCAATTTGGGGAGTCGTAAATGGTCGTGATGGCCTCAGTTCAGCCTAGCTCACTTGCGTGACCAAATGAAAGCCGAGTTCATCATGTTTGAGGCGATATCACACCTTAAATCACCCGTGTATCTCAAATTTCAACCGGGCATCTTTCAGTTTGCATATGATGACACGACCCTGACTGAGCTGGGGATTATCAAGCCCGTTTGCTGCAAGCAAGAGTTTAGGGGTTTTCGATTTGCTCCAGTTTCATACCGTTTCAGTTATCTTGGCGCACCCTGTACTAGTCGATTACGCTATCCGAAACAGAGCTATTTAACCGAGGTTACATATCTTGTCATTGCGCAACCAAATGCGGCCTGCGAGACAGTAATGTTGTTATAGATGAGTAGGTTACTAGTTCATTGACCCATACGCCTCTTCTGGTAAATCGTGCCAGGTCCGTGAAAAAGGACGAAGATGATGGCCTTATTTCGTTGTCATGTCAAGTTCCGGTGGACCACATTGGTGGTTGTTTCTAGGAGACTATTTGGCAAACAAAAGCCCACCATGCTCTGAACACTGATTGCTTTTCCGCGGCCGCTTATTCAGTGATCCCGGGGCCACATTATTCCCTATTTATTACCAATGTTGGTAATTCTTCCTTTGCTTCTAACGCAGGATGCATCTGTTGGCATACAGCTCTGCCCTGAATCCTGTCTAAAAACCAGGCCTTGGATTTCTGATGTTAGTAATATTGTAGGGCGTTCGCCAAAAACGCTCCACTCATCACTAATTTATGGTTCTGAGACTCCCTGCCGTTAGTTCACAGTGTTACGATCTGACTGTACCCATTTGTACGTATACAATGCCGTTCTGCGATGTAAACCCTAGAAACAGATTTAAAGCTTCGATACAGCATGTGTATCCCTACACTACGTGGGGCTGACCAAACTATGAGAAGGGCTGGAGATGGCGACCCTAAAACTAGTTTGTTTGACAACATGGGGCTACAGTTCGGCGTGATAGCGAGACACACAACGGTGAATTTTTGTTTTCAGTACTCTCAAAGTGGTTTTCAAGGTGCAGGCAATGATTCACCGCAACCTGAGGAATAATTGTCACGCTGGAGATCTTGGAAGCCATGAAACCTCTCAAGTCTACTGGAGTCTTTTCGCGCCAGAATGCCTGCTTCCTGATTCTCTTCGACTCAATGGACATGGATTCCCATCGAGCAGGTATATATCTGTTCGTCTGCTGATAGAACGTCATTGAATGTTACGTTTGGGACGAACACGGCATGTCGGTCGTTTGGATCGCGGGATCATTGCTTGGATTATTCGCACATGATCGTCAGCGGCATCTTCGGAAATCTGTTTCTGAAATCGGTAAAACCTTACGTAATGGCAGGAGCAGTTCAACACTGTTTGCGTTGAGAGAGTCGTCCAACGGGAGGACTGAAGCGAGCTTGTTTTTTAAGGCGAACTTTGTTTGAGAATCCTCGTCCAACACATTTTGCGGTCGTTAAACACAACCACTAAAATAATGTTGCAGGATGGTGGCGTCCGTTCCGTTCATTCTCTTGACTTATGCGCATGTAATGCTCGTTCTTCTACTAAAACACTTCCGTGGTCACCACAACGGGTGGTTGCATGTACTTGAACTGATAAGACCTCATTCCGTTCCATGTTGTTTGTCTATTTGACTTTGGTATTGAGATCCGATGGATTGCAGCAAGTGCCTTTATCCAGTTGATAGAACGTTAGTTTCTTATTCACTGGTAGCGTTTTCATCACTAGGTCTGAAAGACACCATTGGAAAAGCTGCGTTCAGACTATTCGTGGTTAGTTGCAATTGTGTTTGATAAACACCGTGATAAGACGCATCATTCACTCGGTATTGTTATAAAAAGGCTATCCTCTGGACTGTTCCACGCCGACCCGAACAATTTTGTTCTCTGTTTCTTCGTGATCAGTCAGTGCCGCCTATCACTTTAAATTATTGATTCCCTGGCAATGTGGAATTCGTTATGTTTGTTTTGGTTCTTACCGTTGGAAATTCTACCATGTGGTTTCTGGCGCAGGATCTGTCAATACGCAATTTGCGCACTTCGGTGCATGTCTTGTCCTGTGATCGATCTATAGCTGTTAATTTGTATGTTCAACGGTCGAGTTTCAACACACACGGGGAGATATTCGAATGATTCGCTATCGAGGGCAACTTTGAGTGGAAATTTATCTGTTCTACGTTGGTTTTGTGTTTCGTGGGATGATTTCCAGTGAAGTGTTTTTCGATTCCGCACACTTTGTCAAACCTATGAGGCGCCTTTCTCAATGAAATTCTCCATTCCGTCCATCTGCTTCTCTCTTCCAAACGCTGGTCTTTAAAATTCGACGTTTTACCGTGTTGGCGTCCATCCAGATATTACGTATTATTCGCACTAATTGATGTCTCTTTTTGGACCATAGTGCCTATAGGTCTTTCATGTTTTGTTACGTTTGAGTTTTGAGGGGCCATAAAGCCGTAACAATTGGTTGCATACTGAGACTTTAGATAAATTAGTCTATCGACGAATATGTGTTTCGTTTTTGTAACCAAACAGTCAGGTAACACAGATCGCTTAGCATAACGGCGAAGGTATTTCGGTCCACGATTCTGTGCGAACACCCTCTGTTTGAACAGTGTTTTCTTGTTAGTATTATTAAAGCCGGATGAGAAAGTACGTTATCGATGCTGAGTCTAGGGCGTAGAACTCAGTCAGTGGAGCGTACGCTAAGTCTTAACAGGTGAAGGTGGTTGGAACATGTTTTATAGTGTTTTTATTAGATAATTACTCGAGGCAGGGGTAGTGTGATGAAAGGAATGAAGTCGGGTGATAAAATCGGATTCATGTACCTAGGCGGAAGCGAAGTATGGAAGCGGGGCAGCTAGTTGAATTACGCTCTGAACGATGCTCGATTGGGTTTCACAGTGGTCAGCCGGCTTTAGTAAGTAGTGAATCCCATGTGTGAGTCACAGGGAGCTTGATGACGAGCCATGATGACAAAGGGCAGGTTGACGTGGCGACATGAAAGGTTACGGAGTTTGAGAAAATGTAATGGTGGCAGATTAATGATTAATTGTGTTTTCTGTTTGGCAATTTGACTGTGGGTGTAGGAGCTGTTGGGAATCGGGAATATCCAAGGGGAACAGGGAATGTGACCTAACAGGCGGAAAAAGCAGATGCTGTGTAGTCAACACAAAGGCAAGATAGTGCTAATTGTACAAAAGATTTTTAATCTTCTGATTCGATAAAAAATGACACACGGATCGCCCACTGTTCACAGTTCACTGACTGTCCTTAAGCTGTCGTATTCACCTTGGTTGACGCATCTTTCGGACCCGCACCTCACTAAAGGCAGTGGACCTCTCCTTAATAATTTCGCTGGAGATTTCTCACCAGTTGGCATGTACATCTGTTGGCCTCAATGATGCTTCACTTCGTGAGGAGCTAAAGTAGGGCATGGTATATGTAGACGAGTGTTCACCATCGCAATACGTGACGACAAGCCTACGTCTACAAAGGTTGATAGCTGATAACAGGTCTTCCGTATAAGCGGAACTTGTACTAGATTCTCAGTACCATTATACGTCGATCTACTGATTCTCAATTCTTAGCTATTACTGACTCGGCGTCGAAATTCTCTTCAGAAGACATGATCCTAACGAATATCTGGTCTCGCACGTAAACAGAAACTGCAGCACTGCGGCAAGTACACGACATTTCGATTCAGTGATACCGACGCGGCGCACAATTGCTTCAGTCCAACGTAGAAGCTGCTTCGAGCTTGTGATGAACATATTTACCTCTACTTTGACATAAGGAATGCTCCGATAGGTCATAGACAAGTAGCTTTTTCAGTGCTATTCCGGGAAACACCCTTCCCCACTCGTTTCCACGATGCCCAATGACCACAGGTGCAACGGGTCCAAAACTCGTTTCGTTTCCTCTCCCTCCCATACTCAAGTCGGGACTATAGCCGTCAGTCCTTATGCAGGTGGCAACGACATTGTCGAACTGCGTAGCATGGACCATTCGACAAGTCTATCCAGTGCCTTGCGCAATAAGGTCACAGCGGATTCGAACAGCCAAACGCCATCTGCCTACACTGGATCACTCAGCTTTTCTCCATTTTCCAGTTCGAATCCTACAGTCTCGAGACAGTCATAAAGCATTTTCCATCACCTCGTCCATAACGAAGTTGAACAGGCGGGCGGGCGGGCGATAGAGTGGGGACAGATGATACAGGTTGATTAAATGAGAAGGAATCTCGGAATCGAAGGTGGCCGCCCGCTGGTGGCGCAGAGATGGTTGTACGATGCCGATCCGTTGGATTCGACCTACTTTGAGACTGGAATCGTGAGACGTCAACTGATCTAAGTTGATTAGGTAGAACTGAAATGACATGAAGATCAGATGGTGGGAGAATTAGACGTATGGAGATCGGAAAGTGTCCGAAGTATCCTGGAAAATGTGGCATTCGATGTTGACGTATCACTTCATAAAGTGATTAATAATTGTTTCCATTAGTAAACGGAAATAAGACATAATCAGATATAATCGCAATCTTTATTGAATCTTTTGAGTATTTAGCGCGACGGAAGTCCAGTGTAGAGCGAGTTGATCGATGATCAGTGAGACTCACTGATGTATGCTCGATGATGGTCTCGTGAGATTAGACAAGAAAGATAGATGTGTATGGAGCAGTTAGTTGGGCGACTGTTAGTGGTGGAGCTTTATAAAATAAGGAGCGTGGAATTGTATGAATGGCAGTGTAGTGATACGAGTGCTCCTCCGAATGGGGAGGTGACCACGAGAGTGGTTTCCTAGAAGGTTTAAGGCAGGTAGACTAGATGGGCTGTTTTTCTTGTTCTTCAAGACCGGTTGCAAGTGCTAATATGGGAGATAGTGACACTCCCGAGTTCACGGTGGGCAAGACAACAGTCTCATAGGAACTGGCGTGAACCGGTGATTGTCCAATTTGCGTAGAGGTGATAGGTTTCCGTGTGGGATATTGTTAAGGAATTAGTTTGTTAGGTGTTATATCCAAAGGGTTCTGTGATATTGTTTTCTCCTTATTCTGATATCTGGTGCCTAGGAAATTCGATTGGGAGAGAAGTAAGCTGGTTTCTGACCCGATGGGAATTGTGATTTGGTAATGGCATTCTCCTCAGTCGATTGTGCAGTTGTGTCGCATTGTCTCTCATAGGAGAGTGTGCTGCACAAGTGTATTCAACTTTACCGATCTTTATGGTAACACTCGAACTTCCTGGCGAGTTCCTGCTTACGGGACTATGCACCCGAATTCACCAGGAGAAGGGATGTTCGTCAGAGATTCGTTGTTGTATCTTTTCTTTCAAACCTTGGCATTGAAGTGATATTTGATGTCGGTCTGTTCTTATGTGATAGTGGTGGGATTGATATTTGTTTGCACAGGAAACTGTCGGACGTAGACTATGAGGATAATGTTATACTACGGAATTAAGACCCAAGTGCGTTGCTAGATTTTCTCGATCATCTGAGTGGCAATGTAATTATGTTTGGGATTCGTTTTGCATGTTCAAGGCGCAAGATGGTGTTGTAGGGTTGTATTGGCCCAGAGCCGAATCTTGTGCTTGCCGGGTTATAAATGGGTGAGGTGGATCGATTTAGTTAGTTGGGTGGTTGTATCTCTCATACTGGTCGTATATCGGATGTAGTGTTTTAGCATATACAGGAGGCTGGATTGAGATTCACAATTTTGAGACATTTCTGTTGTGGATGTGACATCCGGTTATTGACCAGAGATCGAGTACATAGAGCAGCGTTAAGGTCTATTGTACTTTGCGACTGAGAATCGTGGCCGTTGACGTCGGTAGGTGTGGAGAGACTTTCGCTGTTGAACATCGTTCAGTTCGTTATATTGGCAGAATATGAAATGAGAAATTTGTGAGTAACGCAAAGTTTAAGCGCTATGTGTACAGAATTTGAATAGGTTATTCTTGTTGGGACATGTTTCACATATGCTTGCAGCGGTCGCCTGATTGTAAGGTGTTCTATGGTTTAGGTAATGGTTTGGGGTGAGTTGTATTAGTGACCAGAATAGGACTTGTCAAATGGGTATAAAAATCTTTTTTCTTCAGTTAACTGTCTCATGTGGATGCTGTTTGTCTACCGGGTATGAGTCAGGTAGACCTATTGAATCCATGGTTTTCAATAATTGGAGTTGCTTGGTGTCTCGGTCACTGGCTTCCTTGCGTTGCAAATCTTTATTCTCCAATGTAATTCTTCATCTTTTGCGCCTTGTAGTTTTTCTTTGTCCTTGTTTCTGGATATTTTTTTAAGTGAGATTTTGCTTGAGTTGTGGTCGAAACTGAGGTTTATTTGTGTAAAGTTAATGGTCGTAAAACCGGACTGAGGTTGTCCTGAAGAGTCATGTTTCTCAACTGAATTTATGGGTGCTGTTTGCGCTCGACGTTCGCGAAGTGGTCTCCCCGCCCACCACGCGGGTGCTCTGTTTCGATGACTCCCGGTAGGGTCTTTTATATACTAGAAGATACCTCTTCTGTTGTTCGATCAGGTGATAGGTTGACACCTCGAGATTCTTTTTGTTCTCCACTCATATATGTCCACCTTCTATCCACGTTGGATATCCCGTCTTTTTCTCTCAACGTGTACCTCGATTAGAAAGGCATCGGCTAGTGTGGCTTCCTCTGCTATATATAAGGCTTAACAATTATGATGATGCTTTTCCTTCGTCCCAAGTTTCGCTCTTGGGAATTTTTCCCCTTATTATTCGGTTCTGTAAAGTAGCAAAGAAATTCGGAGCACATTTTTACGAGGTTATTGATTGTGCACAGTAGACTAATCTCTGTTCCGTGATACACCCTAGACAACTTCCAGACAGGGAAGTTACTTTTCCGTTACTTTTTGACGTTTGAGAATAATGAAACGATGTGTTTGAAAGTGAATAAGGAAACAATAATCTCTGAGTAAACTTTTGCGGACCTAGTGTTGCTGTGATTTGCTGCTTCCGATGAGCTTTATGTAATGAGTCGCCAAAAAATATATGCACCTCATGCAGATGACTTTGTCCTTAAGGCCAGTAAGGAATATCTTCGATATTTGAGTCAAAGTTGAAGACGTAAGGATTTACGCAAACCCACTCACCACAATCTTTTTGATCGAATTTGTTTTCAATGAACCGTCAACTATTGGGCAAGATGGGAATCCCTCATTAGCTCTCCTTTTGGGACGATTGGCCGAATTTTTTGCATGTATATGCTAACACGAAGCATTGCTCACTTGTCTTTTTCAATTACGGATTTACTTAACCTTTGGATCCCACTTTATCGATCTTTTCCCACCTCCTGTTGACTGCTTTCCAGGTCCGTTCCACGACGACGTTGCGCCTATCGTCCAAGTGCATGTCTAGTCTTTCGGTTTCCGGGCACCCTAGATTTTATGCACCTCTGTCTTCATTTTCTCCTACTTTTGTATTGTATTTCTTTTACTCTCCCGTTGATGTTTTCGTTTTCTTATTTCGTTCATTGGCCATTCAGCTCCGCTTATTTGTACACTATGTTTAATAAGGAACTGTAAACAGATTTTCCTTCTTAATGATTTGCTTTGCTCTTAGTTTGCGTGTTAACTTGCCAGTTCATCTTTCTACATTTTTACTATTACTTTTACTTGATTATAAAAACTCTCAGCACTTTTGACAACGAATTTTTCCCCGATACTGAAGACAGTTCTATCGTTTTTTTCTTGTGTTTACGAGGGATTGATGTCTTGGTTCTCGCATCACTATAATCCGCAGTTCAGTGGATTGTCAAACTGCCGCTTGTTTACACATGTGATAATCGTCTGCAGCTCGTGCGTCAGCGCCTAGTTCTTCACCGCTTCGAATGCCTGTTGAAGCCCAGGTGGTATGCGTTCATCACCCTTATGCTATCTATTTACTCGCATAATGCCCCTCTATACATCTAAAGATCCCCCGAATAATACTACCTTTGTGAAGTCATCAAGGCTTTTTCAGTCTATCCCACATCGGCATTGCCTGCGTCTTGGAAAATCTGGCTCTAGGATTGGATGACTGCCCGCGCTACATACAGAAGCAAACTGATGATCATTGGCCAAGCTATTATATATGTCAGAGCGTCAGCTTCTGTGGCGGAATGAACATATGACTTGAGTTTTCAAGGTGTGCTAGTGAATTGAAATTTTTTAAATCTTAATAGCACCCCTGTTAATTCTGGGGGAAAACCAAAAATCGGGCGCGTCGATAGCAGGACTAGAACGTCCAGAAGGTAGCTGGACGTCTTATTTTTCAATCGAAATTTGATTCACACCATTGGAGACAAGTCTGTCTTAATCCTGTTCTAATATTGCGTTTTACGACCTTGGTAGTTAGGACCACTCGCACGTTACTCACACCCGGCGCTGTACGATTGGAATACTGATGAACAAAATCCCTGTAAGACATTTTTCCAGACCTTGCTATACATCGGAAAAGCTGAACACACAAGGTGACAGCTCCAGGTTATGCGATGGGACATCACTGAGCATTGAAGAGACAGAGAGGGAGAAGTGTATTTAAGTCTTTTAATTCGTTTTTTGTGGGGTTTAACTTACGGGGGGAGCAGCACTGCAAAGCCGTTGTCATTCAGAGTAGTCAGTGGGCAGAGACGTCTCCCGATTAGAGATGTCTCAGATATTTATCTTGTTCGGCCCTTAAGCACCCTTTATAGCAGTCTTCCACTATTTCCTGCGGCAGACTGTTCCACAGTGATGTATTACGAGCAGAGAATAATTGCTGACTGGAAAACGTTCGATTGGAACCCCGAATAGCTTCCTACCGTGTCTTGTTAAGATTTTCGGTTTCGGGCCCTTGAGATGAAGAGTGAACATAAGAACCAGGTGCCCCTGGTTCTGGGTGTCACGAGGGGTTTGAGTGCAGAGCGAACTTTCCAGACCACTTAAGTTTCGTGGCCTTTCTTTGAACTCGTTCTGGCTAGTCACGGTCTCTGTCATAGCGTGTACTATCTGGCCACCGCACTCTAGCCGAAGGCGAATGAAGGTTCCATATGGGGTATGGTAATGTCCACTGTAAATTCTGGTGACTTTTGGCCCTATTATTTTCCGTATACGATAAGCAGACGTGCTTGCTGCCTCCTATTAGAGAGCCAGAACCCAAGTACCTTGTGACGCTCGGATATATCGATTTGGGTCGCTCCATCAATCCAGATAGGTCCAACTGGAAACCGCGCCAAACAACGTGCCTGAGCATTTGTCCTCGTTTATCAGCTAACTCCGTTCCGTGGACTGTAGATTAGTTACGTCTAACATTATTTGTATGTTGCTGGCGTCCGTGTCCCAGATGGTCACGTCTTCGACCTAACTTACTGTTAGCTAGGATGGATACTGGTAGGTCTCTTATATACATTATGAAAAGGCGTTGACCGAAAACGGCTTTAGTGACACCAAAGTTGAACAAAAAGACTCAAATTTAGGAAGAACCTGGACAATTATCCCACAACTTGAACGCAAAAGTGGTGTCAAATGACTTTGCAAAGACAATGAAGACCGCATGCTGTATCTTACCATTGCCGTGGGACTGTCAAATTGTCCACTATGGAGCTCATATTAGTGATGGAAGATCTGCCCACAGGAAAAACCCGTAGGGGCCTCGATCTTTCAGGAAGAATTGATTATTTTCGGACATCAGTTACTGTAGATCTGCCTTGACATTTGATGTAAATTTTGCGACATTCGGTTGTCGTTATTTTATCGCAAACGAGGTCTGTCGGTTTCCGCTCGTGCTACGCTTCTCAAGAGTACTCGCTTCCAAATCGTTCCGGCCACCTGGCATCTCATTGTCGTGGTTTGCCTGCGCGTATGTTGTCTCGGCACCACGATACATGCAATGCATTGCTTCCATCCGACCTTTGACCCAAGCTTTCCACATTTCGCCAAATGAGGTGGGGCTTTCTGATGAGATCATGAGCTGTTTTATCGTCCTGAAACTGTCAAGGTGAGAGGCAATATGCTGGGTATTTTTTCTCGGGCTCACAATGACTAGGATTATGGCTCGTGTTGCGCGCGTTCATTGTTGTTTGCGGTCTGAAACACCAAATATTACATCATGCCTGGAATTTTGACTAGGCCTAAGTGATTCGGACTACAGTAGATCGATGAATGTACTAGCCTCGGCGAGATCATGAAAGCAGGATTTGACGATGGCTGGGTGATGTGTGGGAGTGAAGTCAAACTGATAATCGCCTATGCTGACCTCATCAGCGTATCAGCGGTCGATGGATTTCTCTCCGAGACCTCAAATCATTTAAATGCGTCAACATACATGGCTTAGCGATTATTTGTTTATGACTTTGGCACTGGTCTTGGCCCACTAGTTCCTTTGATACGGAGTTTTAAAGCGTTAACATTCGTAACGGTAGTCGAATATTTAAGTCACACGGGTGTTTTGATGGACGCTGATAAACAGTTGAAGCCGAAAAACATTTTAAGTGATTTCCCATGCATTTGATTTAAAGATAACCGGTGTAAAAGAGTTTGTTTGAATGGATGACCGCCTGGTACACGGGGCTCATCTGTCGTTTTTGTCGAGAAATCTGTGAAAACCTCAGCAAACTCTTCCAAAAAATGGTGCAGAATTCTGTGGTTAAAAAGAGCGGAAAAATTGGTTCTCGTTCACTCTTCAACTATAAATTATCATGAAGATAAATTTGTATCGTTTTCCTTCCCGATGCTCATGTGAGGGCCGCCTCAACCCCCAACCCGATTATTGATGTTCAAATTCACATGCCATCGGAAATTGCCGTCATGCCAATCGACGCAGAACAAGGAGTCGGACCGCACGCTGACTTACTTCATTCTGCAAGAGTTCTACGTTTAAGGCTTTGCTCGATTATGTTTCTGGGAAAGCTTGTTTGGCCGGTAAATTTGTAGTTCTCTGGTGCATAGCGGCCACCATTTTTTAGTCAAGAGTGACGAATGCATTGTTCCTTAGTTCATTAAGTCCAGTTGCAGCGGACGGACTCCTGCTGGAAAGAAAAGAAGGATGCTGATCTAACCATCAGGGCGAAAGAACATTATTAAGTGTCCGTTCCATACCCATTTCTAAATGGATTTGTAAAACGAACAAAACATTTCTTATAAATACACAAATGCATGCCAATTTCTTGTTTTTTTTTTATCTTTTGTGTTGCATCATTTATCTTAGGAGGCGGTCAAGAGTGGAAGTAGATGAGAAGGGCACAGAAACACTTGCAGCCCGAATTTGAAATACACTATTCTTTATGCAGCCAAAACGTATTGGAGTAAA
Organism: Fasciolopsis buskii; assembly: GCA_008360955.1. Lineage (NCBI taxonomy): Eukaryota > Metazoa > Platyhelminthes > Trematoda > Plagiorchiida > Fasciolidae > Fasciolopsis > Fasciolopsis buskii. Next base: position 13,261 of record LUCM01002464.1, on the reverse strand, counting down.
CTGTTCCAGACAGACTATTAGATGTGAGTAGAAGTATTTCTGCGCGTTCGTTCTGAGACGAGCCTTGGAAAAAACCTTACAGTGGTGTCTGAGGTTCCCTAACTTCAGAAACGTGAAATCCTGTGGAAATATAAAACAAGAAATAGATCCTCTCTTGTTTTGCGAGTTATTAAAACAGACAAAGCAAGGTCCGTCAGATGCTGACGTTGCAGATTTTTGGAAAGGCTTTTAACTATCTTATTTGTCTCCCTCTGCGCACGTCGCAATCCGAGGCCAGGCTCTATACCTAGACTAAGCGGACCCATTCTTTCGCCTTCGCATCACTATCTTATTCTGTTCTCCCCGGAATTATTTTCCGACTAGTGCTTTGCACAGATTTCGAACTCACTTGAAGGCACCCTATGACTGTGTACCTGAAACGCTTAACGATCGGGAGCGTTTCTAGGAGAAGCGCCTAAGGGAACATGGAGGCAGAAGTTTACCGTTTATCTTCAAGTGATTTCTGGGTACCAGGAGCGAATCAGCTGTTAAGATCGCCTCTTCGAGTTCCTCATTTCTGCCTTCTTTTTGCGTATATGGATCCAAGCCTGGCAGGCATCCCGAGGTTCATAAATCCCTTCACTGTATGTCTCATTGCTCAAATAAGTGCACTAATCAGTTACCTACATTTACTGACGCTTGCTGACCCATGAAGCCGAAAGAGATCACGATTTTGTTTAGTGTTCCTCATTGTTACGAGCCAAGAACACATTTGTAGTATGTTTTTCGCAAGTGATTCTTAGGTCTGAAATTGAAACCAGTTAATCTTTGCCGGAGGGCGTCGGGCAGGACAGATGTGGCAAAATGTTCCATCACTAGCGTTAGTGGAGATCTGTCGGAAGGACTTCTCGCGATAGTCTATGTTCAGTCCAGGTTGAAGGAAATCACAAAAGACTGTCTTCGAAGGTGCAAATTTACCTCAAGAGCACGTTTCACATAGGTCGGGATGCGGTACAAAGATGGAGTGTCTCTCAAACAGGCTCAATCTGACTCAAACTTATATTTACACTAGAGGTTGGATGACGATAAGAAAACGGCCGCACACCGGAAGTTGCTAAGTCAAAGCACAATTCAGCCAGGATGTACTTCTTGTGAGTTTCACCTTATCAAGTGGAACACTTGAATTTCTACTTCCTCCTCAGGAGGTTTTGAAGTCAACCAGGTCTCAGTGAAAACTGCTTTTTGAGGGGTTTGATATCACTAATAAGGTGTCACTAACGCTTATTCCAGCAACGCATAGCCAAGTTGATTGAAATCCCAAATTCGAACTTCCCTAGACCCACAACACCAGTTCGATCTGGTCCGAATCACGTCCACTTACAGGTGGGTCCTCCACTCACTGGACTTTGGTGTTTCTCCATGTCTGGGTAAACCCGGATCGCAACTCCTTACAGGATTATACCAGGCCAAAGTCCCCCAACCCAGTATTGCCCGTATCACTCAGCTTCTAGAAGTAAAGCTGATGCCCAGTCTCCAAATAGTTATCCTGGACTGGAAGTGCCACAAATTGGGCAGCCCAATCCACCAATTCCAACCATCTTTATGGGAACATTACTAATCTCCTTTAGTCCCTCCAACTTTAAAATTGACCAGCAACCCAAATCCCACATTTATGATTCAGGCAACTCACTATCATTACTTTAACCTAGTTCTTAAAAATGATGAGAATTATAGTGGCAATATATTTCTCGAAGTATTCTGCAACATATGGAAGGTGCACGACCAACAATAGAGCAATTTTGAAGGAAATTGTGGGGCGCAATACGGACAGAAGCCTGGGTCGTAACGTACGGTGGCCCGGAAGGTTCATATTCACTGTTAGGGGATTTTTCTGGCAGTGCGACGAGAAAGTCGGGAGCTCCCATATTGGCTTTTGTGGTGCAAGTGTTACTTCTGGCTATTACGTCACAGTCATTCTTCCCGGCAATTTTCCTCGCTTTTTGGCACAATGCGATTGTTCCTTGGTCCTTAAAGGTCTGCAAACAAATTAGTGAACGACGGTCAGTGCAGTCGTGGAACGGACATCGATATTTCTTCCCGACGTTCACCAAAGCCAGAATTTCCTTTCTGGTGGTGCGACAGTTTCTCTTCCTTCTGGTTAAAGTTTTTCTGCCGTATGGTAACGCTTGCTTGCCACCGTGTGCTTTTGCTTGCAACAGCAACCCGCCTACAGAGTTCTCACTGGCATCACTGTCCAGGATCAGGTCTCCTGCAATTTTTGCAGGCCGAGTCCAGTGACGAATACAACCCTAGAAGACTTTTCCGTATTCTTTAGTCCAGCTTATTTCAGCACCCTCCCACAACAGGTCAATTAATGGCCCCGCTAACAAGGCAAAACTCTTGATATATCCACGATAGTTAGGCTTACGGTTTTGGAACTACTCAAATCCGTTGCGCATTAAGGGGTTGGCGAAATGAGAATCCAGTTTATCTAACTGAGGTCGGCCTTAATCCTCTCACACGAAATAATGTGACCCAAAAAATTCATTTCACCACGGAAGAACTTACACTTTGCTGGACTCAGATTAAGCCTAACTTTTCTGATTGGTTACAGAACCATCTCCAGGTTCTTTTATTACTCCCCTATGAATCGTACGGGGACCAGAACGTTGTCAATGAATACGTTTCATCTTATCGAAACTGATCCTTCCAGCACAAGATTTATTAAACTTTAGGAGGTTGCAAGGGCATTTTTTCAGATAAAATTGGCATGGTCTTAACCTCGTACGGGTCTGACAAACACGGTCTTTATTCGGTCTCTGGGTTCCCTTTCGACTTGCCAACTTTTCGACACCTAATCGAAAGTATTGCAACATTTATCTGCACTCGGAGCATCGAATAAGTCCTCGATGATCGACAGCGGAAGAGAATCGCATTTGATGAATAAACCTCATTTTTAATGACCAACGCACATCCTTAATTTATCGCTCTTCTTCCGAACTAACACGACTGGAGTGGCCCATGGATACCGTGATGTTTCGATTACTTTATTTCTCAACATACAGTCGATAATAATTCTGACCTCTATTTGATAATTTACCGGTGTTCCGCTAGAAGCCAATGGGATAGGTCTGTCTTCCTCCATGGCAATGTCTTGTCTGATGACACCTGTTCGCAGCAGTTTCTCACCGTCGAAAATGAACGATTCCACAAACTTCCGTACCAATTCTGCATATTTTTTATTTCTTTCAGTTGGCCCACAGTTTGCCAATGCTGGCGTAGTCCATCATTTGCGCACATTTTCAGACACATTAGAGGTGGAAAGAACGCTGATCAACCGTCCACTAGCGTTAATTTCCTCCCGCAGCATCATATATTTGGCCGTGACCCAAAACGATTTTTAACACGAAGGCCCACCAGTGGTATTTTGGGAAGATTAATCTCCGCGGGAGATATCTTCACTGGTGAAAACAAATCAGTTGCTTAACCACGGCCTTTTAAGAAAGTGGTTGCCAGAATACATATAAACTGTACAATCCCGACAGAAGTGGGTATATAGCGAAAGGCCATTTAAAGCAGGTGAAAAAGTGATGGTCTGCGACGAGCACCTTCATGTCACCTCGCAGTCCGTTGGCGTCGCGGAGCACTTAATTACCAGATCAAATGGACTTCTAAAGACGGTTAACGTCATAATGGCAAGTGAAACTCCGACGCATCAAAGGCAATGCATTGGCCTCTTGAAATTTAGGAAAGGAATCGGTGATACGAGAGTTTTCAAACGCGGACGGTGGGCGCATTTCAGAGTCCGAAAATGGGTAACGTAGTGACTCCGCGTGTAGATATGCACACCTTTTCACCTGCTGGTCTTGGACGAGTTTTGGTGGATTGCTTAACGCGTGATTGAGAAAAATCTTCCCAAAAATATCTTCTGTATCGGAATTCATGATATCACTGCGACGCAAATAAATTCGGTGTTTTATATTATGCGTGTTTTTTTAATTGAAAGCTTGGTCGTTCACACGCACCGCGCGATTTTGGCACCCGCTGCTTTCAGAGCTCACGTCAACCACACGCGCATTTCTGTAAAGTGATTTTAGCTCTGGTTTTCAATCTCTCTAATGGCATATCTCAGGCATGCTTTGCTTGTATATTGATTAACATCATTATCCATTATCATGAAATTTACAAGTTGGCTGTTTTAAAATTGAGATTTGACTTTTTATACAAATTGCTCACACATTGTTTACGGTCAGTGTATGCTAGAATTGAGCACGCAGTTCTATGTGAACCGGGTTTTACCACTCTGCAACAGATTGTCGGAAAGTGGTGTTCACTACATGTCGATTAAACTTTTCGGAAGGGCTCAAATCTAAGCTGGGGTAAGCATTTGAGGAAATGTGGACCTAAACTTTAGAGCATATCTCCTTCTATTCCATTTGAAGGCAGTACTTTTAAAATAAGTTTGATTATTGTTGACCTAATGTCATTCGGTCAATCAGTGTTTTCCTTGTTCTTTTCTTAACGAAAGTGCCACTTAATTATACCAGACAATTTAGTGACACTACTTTAAATTCCCAAGTTCAATTATTTCTGGCAAAGTAATATCCCAGTTGGCGAATTTGTTTCTATTCGGTCAAGAGTCTTCGCTTATGGGTTTATCAGCAGTACAGGCACTTTATCCCAGGGTTAAATTGTGCTGTTTTCGAAGCAAACGGCCTATATTTATCCCGAGTTGTGGCCACTCTTCCAGGGTTGTTCTCATTTCTGTCAGAGAACCGTGGAAAGCGCGTGGTCAGTGGCAATGCTCGCGTGAATCTCAGCTCGGTGCAGTGATGGAGGAAAGGTTGGAAAAGTAAGAAAGGGAACCTGACCAAAATCGCGCAATGGACGGTGGACTTGTGTGGAAAAGAGTTGCCAGAAGCACTGGTCTATTGCTAAATTTCGTAGACCCGAATAGTAGTTGATGAAAAATGGCGGTCCTCAGCTGATTTCGGATGTCAAGATGCATTGTGAACCTCAGTTCATATCAGATGCCAATAAAAATGCTGTCCTTCGTGAGTCCGTTTTGTTTAGTTTTGGCAAAAGAATTTTGGGAAGGAGCTGGAGAAAGCCAGTATAAAATGGTGCACGTGAACACAGGAGCTGAAGCGCTGTTCACCACAACAGTGCTAATGAGTGGGGACGACCAAGTGCTGGCCACCCTACCTAAAAACCGCGGTAGTCAGAGTATGAGGTAGGTGTTTCCATCCAAGCAGAACTATACGGTCTGGAAACGGGAGAAAAAAGAAGGACGGTGGTCTGGCCAAGCTGCCAGCTACGGATTAAGAAGCGATCACGATTGCCAGCGGCTCAGAAAAGGAAGATACTAGAACATACGGTGCAAGCCAAAATTTACTTCATTTTCCGCGATGAACGAAACGGTGACATCAATGCGTTTTTCAGAATCCCAATCCAGTTCCATACACTCGATCCTCAGGTTAGTAGGGGTGGAACAGATTATTGAGAAAGGGCACAGTGACTGTACTACGTACTCAGTTTTTAAATGCAGCAGATGATAGTGATAAAATGCGCACAACTTTGTTCTATGATAACGAATATTTAACTATAATGAATTTGGTTCTAACGGATGTTTTTGGAACTGAGTTGGTGATAATGGATTCCGCATTTCGAAGAAATTATGGGAGTGGGTTTTTGACACAAGACGCAGAGACGCAGCTGTCCCCTGTAATAATATTGTTAAAAAGTGTCAGGTTTTCCCCTATACGTCTGAGCCACAAGAGATCTAGTTTCAGCGGCTCACAGCATTCCACGTAGTTTAGGCTTGCGGAATAGCCAATCAACCGCTCAGTAAATGCATGCTGGGCGTTTCCAATTGCTACTTTGTTGCACTGTCGCAAGTTAGAACAGACTAGAGAGCAATAATCCAGAATTGGTCTGACGTCGACTCCAAAAAGATATAGTTTGCTTTCTTTCAATTGCATGGTTCTGTGAAACAGCCCCACCAATTTGTTTACGTGAGTGCATGCTCCATGAATTTTAGGATGCATGAATAATTCAGGTCCGATTCGCGGATTTGGCAGTTAATGGGAATGATTTGGTTTCCAAGCTTGAGTTCTCTTGGGGTATAACGCATTCTTATCCCATGGTGCTGCTTTTTTGGCGGAGAATTTCATCTCTAGTCATTTGCCCAAGAACTGAGTGACGGTAAGTCTTGCGATGTGTTACTTACGGTAGATTCCAAAGCTTCAGGGCGAAAGGTGTACACAATTTTGATATCGTCTGCGAAGAGAAATGGAGCGCCATTTTGAATAGCATCGAAGACATTGTTAACGTACAACAGAAAGAAAAGGGGGCCCGAACGCTGCCTTAAATCGCACCGCTAGACACTAATCTAAGTTCAGACTTCAGGCCATTTACCTGAACCACCTGGTTGCTAAATAAAAATCGGGTAAAACCACGACAGGACTGGATCAATGATACCGTAGGACGTCATTTTATTTAGCAACCTAGGGTAAAACATTATCGAAAGCCTTCGTCGTGTCCAAACTCACCTTACAGTGCTCAGGGCCCTAGTGATAGCGTTCAAGCAGTCAGTCGCGCAAGTAGCACAGGATCTTTTACAGAGAGAGCCATGTTGTCCACAGTCAATAAGTTTATGTTCCAGAAGTTAGGCTATAAGACTATTCTTAATCAGACGTTCCATGATCCCGGAGACTATAGGGATGTGGCTTATTGGGCAATAGTCTGCAGGGTCACAGCATGTGCCCATTTTGTGAACGGGTATAATCACAGAGGTTTTCCACTGTGAAGGGAGGGTGCGGCATTTAATGTGTAAGTTGGAGATTTTTGCCAACAACTTTGGGATTTCACCTCTACCTAATGCGAAGGCAGCCGGAGGCAATGAATCAGGTCCAAATTAGTAGCTAATTTCGATTTTTACAAACATCTGGCCTACGTCTTTCCGAAGAAATACAATTGTTGATTACGTCTCTGTGGTTAAGCGAATTTGGCATGGGGTAGGGGGATTGCTGTCATTTACCAGGGCAGACGCAAAGAATTCACCCAAAGATTCTGCAACCCCCTGTGGGTTGCTTAAATAAATGTCGTTGTGACTGACATACGGGACTCGAGTGGCAGAGGACCCAGAAATAATTCTGCGTTTAAGCAGTTTTGCCAACGTCGCGTTTGGGTTCGACTGGTTTAGAGCTTGCAGCTCGTGCTCTTTGGTTCTGTGGTCCAGTAGCACCTAGCCTTGGCCACGACAGAATAAACGGAACAAAACTCATTTAGAAGAAACGTGAAAACCGAGCATGATCACTATGGAAATAAACTTCACGCCCCCGCTGCTGCATCTCCGTTTAGTATCTCCGATCCCACCGGCCTCCCATTCCGCAACTGTACCGTTTTTGTCAAACCCCTTCCTACCCCACCTAAATTTTATTGTTCCGTCCGCTGCTATTCACCATATTAACCGAACCGAGGATGGCAAAAAATGACCCATGGAGGCAACGTTCCCCGGGACTAAGTGTAATGAGGACGGATTACATTACCCACCGTTCACAAGTTAACGCGCAAACAGTGTCAGGCTCAAGCTCGACCTGAAACACGTCCATCTGACGTCCACTGCCAGTCATGCCGCCTTAGGCCAACGCCTCCCCACTTAAATGATGCAAAACCCTCCCAAGTAAAGGAGGCTCCAATTGAGAAAAACTGACAGAAAGTAAGAATAATGATTCTCCTCTTGACCCCCAACAAACGAGATACCCAGATTCACCCACCGTGACACTAGTCAATGAAAAGGTCTTTTCAGGAAAACTTTTGCTACTGTTATTAAACGCAGGCTCTATGCTAAGAAAAATTCAATATATCCGTCTTCTCACACTCTTGTTAAAATTTGATTTCATACTTATCACTGAGATGTGGTACAACAATCACACTCCGGACAACGTCATAATAATTCCCGCCTACAAGTCTTTCAGGAGAAGCCGCGAAACCCCGCGTGGAGCATAGTGTCTGGTCTTACGTCGGGGAATCTATACCAGGCTACTTAGTGCCAGGAACCATGCAACCACCATCGCAAGAATCCCGTTATGGTAGAAATTGGAGGTTGGGCAATGTAAGCTTCTTGCTGGAATGCCGTGTACCTACCTATACTGGATTCTTGGTGGGCGGGAAGTAGCCCACGACAACCTGACACAACCCTCCCCCTGTGCAAGGACCCGCCGCACACCCCCAGAGGACGACCACACCAGAATGCCCCGCGCAACACCCTGAATGCTGTTCGTCTGATCAACCAGGGGGGTCCCAAGCTCTTCGCGGAGCTATTTAACATCGCACGCATATGTCGACGACTTAGTTGGCTCGCCCCCGCCTTCTCGTCCTCCACAACGTTGCTTGCTCCCCCTTCCTTAAGAGCGATTCGACGCATTGGCAGCTGGCACCGAAAACGCTGAACTATGTAACAAGGAACCGCAATGTTCTTGATATGGCTCTAACACATGCTCAACGTCCGCTGAAGCTAGTTCACTTGATGTTGACCATTGTCCTGTTGGCTGTTCATTTACATTGCCTCTCGTCTCAACCTAAGACCTAAGGCCGTATTTCAGGGCTGACTGAAATCGTCTGCCTAACCTAATTTGTAATTACAAATGGGACTCGTTTTCCCTATCAACAGAAGCACAACCGGCCACTGAAGAGTTATACTCTGGCCTGCACAAGTGCCTTGATGTCATTACTCCATTCCACACTCTAAGCATGCCGCCCAGAGAACTTATTGTGACCCGAA
>LUCM01002463.1:128327-138544 GCA_008360955.1 Fasciolopsis buskii | reverse complement strand
ATTTGATCCAACCACACGCCGCAAAGTCGGTCAGATTTTGTCAGCTGACGTAGTTACGTCGACAACCGAATTGCGAACGATTTTGGCCGCCTTTTTTCTCTAGAAACAAGATTAATGGGTCATACTCTCCTGAGTTCACAAATCCCGTCCGCAACGCCAGCTGTAACGTCAGATAACGGCTACGAGGCACAGAAACTCGACGAATGTCAAACATAACATCCGCGTTACGACAAACGCACTTATGTACCGTGACGAGAACGACAAAAATCAGTATTGATTGCGTTGAATCAGACGGAGAAATAGAACGACCTTTCAGAAAGCGACTCTTCAAGCAGCTATATCCAGATGACTCCCATGCAATCAATAGGGAGTTGTACCCCGGGTGTCTTGTATTCGATTAGGTTGCTCCTTTGCACGGCTGCTGATGAGACTCGCCCTGAATGGTTAACTTCATATCAACGCAAATCCATAACTGGTGCATTTAGTCCACTTGACTGACTTCTCCGAGACCTGTTCTGGTGCGGCGAGACATCTGATTTAATAATTCGACCCAATGGCCCATGAGATTGAGTTCCTTGAATGTAATCCTAAGCGTATCCATATCCGTCTTTTATATGATCGAGAAGAAACAGTATCAGTACACCAATTAACTCCTAAGGGACAACCAAATCCAATTCCATCAAATGAGACTACTTTTGCAATATCCGAACATCCCTCCCCAAGTAGCGGCATGCAACATCTTGCTGAAGGCATAGGTAATGCAAACGACCTAACCACAAAGACGTTGTGGCATCCACCTTTTAGCTACCCACTGGGCCCTTCCATATAAACTTTAGACTTACTGATAGCGAGACGGCGAATGCGACAGTACAATCTCAGAACGAGGAAGGCTAAACACGCAACCAGTCATTTGAAACCTACCTCTAGAACCACTTACGCGATGGAGAATGTTATGTATGTCTATTTCTGTTCTTTAATGTACGCTTCATTACCTATTGCCTAAAGCATTTCTCCCGCAGGCTTATAAACCACTACAGCTAAAATTAAAAACTGAATAAAACCTTAATCTCAGCCTCTTAACCTCCCTGATAGTTCACATTATATCAGACTGGCCATTTGGATTTTATCAGTAAAAGTGCTTCCCCAACTGAGTAAATACACCAAAGGTTTTCGAACAACAACAGAATAATAACGGGTACACCACATAAAGCAGAACAAATTACGAACAACGACGAGGTCAAACGTGATGGACTTAAATAATCTTCCGTGCGGGGCACCACCCAACTTCTCGTGCGACATGGCCAACCGCAAAGTCCCATTCCGGCATTCATTCTACAATTAACCTCATCCATTTCCCTTATTCTGATCCAGGCTCTGTACAAAAATACTTCGAATAATTGCGAACGGGTGGATTTACCTGAAGTTACCTCAAAAGGACCGGCAGGAAATAGGTTAAGTCCACTGCTAAAGCCCGAGTGTACACTCCCTTTATTATCTCTAATGTCCGTACGTCAAACCAGACAGTGCAACAAGTACCACAGGCCATGTGAGCCTCAGAAACGGTGGATATCTTCGACTTCATCTACTCCGTTGGATACACACAGATCCGTCTCTCTAGATGACACAACCCCTGGGTCGTCAACAAGCATCAATGTGTAGGGATATGTAGGGAAGTGAAAAAGCTGTAGTCATCGCCAATAGTCCCAACACTTACCGACCGATTAGGGGCACTGGTTTACTGAAGCCAAATGGTGTATCTCATATACCACTGAAATAACTCTGCATCAAACTGTGACGAGCATTTATTCGCGTGTGAAAAATTCTCAAAATTCTTTCGGATCCGCCCCATTCCATACACAACGACCTCTAGAAATGCCGTTCTTATGCCAGGACACGTTCTACCTTCCGCGCCATACACTCCTGCATGTCTATAAGAATTTGACTGTTCCCTACCCAGTTCGATTTCTTACCAATCAGGAACAGGTCGTGGTTGATTTTCTACACAATCTCGTGACCTGAAATGGTCTGTTTTTCGCGCCGTTTTTTCTACTCACTTTATTTGGATGAGGTGACGAATGCATCTTTTTAGCTGAAACATGAACATCTGTGTACGCCAAAGTCCAAACAACACAATACAATACAAGTGCAAGCGAGACGACCAGGGCTCACTGGTTCGCTCTCAGGAACGTCAACTGGAACGTAAAGCAGAGAATTTCAAAAGCACTGGTTGCCCCACTGCCACGATGGACCTCCCGCTTATGCCTGCAAGTGAAACACTGCAGGTAGATATTAATCTTTCATCAGAAATGGAGCTCACCAGGCATAACTCTGCTATACCAGATGGCCTATCTCCATCCTTCATAAGGGACGGTGGCAAAGTCGTTAACGTCAGAGTTAACAGAACCCTTGGGGCCAATCTGAAAAAGGGAGCAAATTCCGAAGGACTGACGTGAACCGGCGATTATTACCGATTTACAAGAAAAGGTAAGCCTTGTAATGCAAAAAGCATAAAGGAATTAATTTGGTAAGCATCACATCCAAACAGCTCGCGAGCATTATCCTCCACCGATTATCCATCGTTCGCAACGGTCGTACACATGAGAACCAAGCCGGTATCCAACCCGGTCGCATTGTATTGACTAAAAATCCCCTCCGAGCCGAAACTGCACTAACTGCGATCTTCCACCCGCTTTCACCAGGAGACGCTCTGTTCGTTGAGGCTTCCCTCTTTCATCTCCCCAACTTTGTGACTAAAATGATTATGCAAATAGCACTATAATGACAAGAAGATAATAAAATTGACATTTGTTCAAACAGGAAACTGCCCGACGTTATGTTATTGGTTAGAAACCCAAGAAGGCAACACGTCTTTCTCCATCGCCTGAAAGATAACGAAAGTATTTTTCATGCATTTTGCATCCGCAAAGTGCAATACGCCATTTTATGACATGTTCGACAAATCAGTGTAGTATAAGGAGTACACCCCAAAGCTGCTGGGGCCCGCTACACGGTCATGAGGACTAACTCATTTTAAACCAGGATTTACAGCGGCCTTAATCAATGGCCCGTGACAATCCGGCTCGTACCAAGACGTGTTCACAGCATTCACCACGCACCCAGTTATTCCGTGCTGGAAGCACCGTGTAGTATAATGCAACCGCTGCACGATGCTTCCGTGACTTTTATTGGCAATTTGGAGCCATTTTGCAGAACCTCAGTTACTTCATTTTCAAAACGTATAGATGTATATGTATCGCACAAATTTCAACGCTGGTGCCATCGGAACCATGACGAAAGAGAAAAACACTGAGCGAAAAAAGAGAAAGAAAAAAAACGTAGGGTTTGTATCACGCCAATTCCTCTATTCCCTACCCCATACCATTGACCATCCATCGGGATCCACAAGTCCTCTGTGCGCTTCGGAATACACTACGGACACCGGTAAGCACACAGCCGAGTGTCTCGTACGCCGCTAATGGTTGGTTTAGAATCAGGGTTTAGACAACTCTCCTAGATTGATTAGCAATGATCAGTCAACTCGGTGAAGAGCACTAAGCTTTCTGAATTCGACCACTGATGTTTCTGAAACATTGCCCGAGTCTGGTGGGAACATCCGGTGGGCAATAATGAGATCAGTCGTCATCTGCTTAGTGCAGACAGTTGTCCTGCCACTAAGGTTATCGTTCTATATCGCTTATGGCGGCACTTTGCGTATGCTTGCTTATCGTTTGTCTCTTCGTGCTCTTTTGCTCGTGCTGGGCAAAACTGGGGAGAGCAACGCGGTGGTCAGGATATGGTTTGAGGTAGAGATTTAAAGACGTTAACATGGGTTTTGGCATTTGGTGGTTTTGTCATCAGTTGGAAACGCTAAGACATTGTTCAGAAACAAAGTCAGTGGTGCGGATGCTGTATAGTCCATCTGCAGAACTTATACCCCGTAAAAAAACACCGAAAACGAAATTCACCAAATATCCACAGTGAAACCCACCAAGGAAAACTTGTATTTTACCGTTTGTTATTCTCCCCCTCTGCATCCGCTTCCTGTATAATAGTTTGTGCCTTGGTACCATGCTCGCTTTCAAGCCGACAGAATGCAACATATATACATATTGTAAGTAGTACCTGGATGAGGGAGTAAAATTTCCCTGGAACCACAAGACAAGTTTCGCCGTTAATGCCCGAATTCCAACTAAACATTTGAAGAACGGTACTGCGGTACTTGCCTATTTGGACAAAGAACAACCCTACAATATTAGAGTACGTGTGAATCAGTGGTCACTTACCATGACTTTTTGTTTGTTCTTATCAAAATCTTCATGCGGAGGTGTGAAACAATGGGGGAGACTCCAGTAGAAACCGTTTGACACAGCCTTTCCTGAACTGTTTTTGATAGGTTTCATGATAGGGCAGCCAACTTTGTCGGATTTGCACACATTGATGAAAACCTTTGTGTTTTCCAGCGAACAGCCGGGTGATGAGGCCTTTTCAACACCATCAACGTTTAGAAGACTTGGCCAGTGACGAGACTTAAGACAATATCCAGGGGCCGGGTTGATGAATTCTACGTCCATTCCCTGTTCCTGTTCCATGGTGCGAATCTCCTCCTCGTACCTGTTTCAGAACAAACGAGCCCCTACGCAAATTACAAACTTATCAACCATTCGGAAGATAATGCATTAAAGTATTCAAACGACTAAGTAGTAGCTAGTGATCCTAAACACTTTTATAAATGCTCCCAAGCGACCTTAAATTTCAACCAGCCTTTGATGCTTCTGCCTGGCGGAAGTGATCTTACCAAGAAGCGAAGACAACGGTGAATGTCCGATGATCTCTATCCTGTTGATTAATTTTTGTTAAGCAATCTATGAGAATTGATGGGACCCTGAATCCAAACGAAACACGGGCGTCGTACGAACCTTGCGAGATTATATTTACCTGCATCGGCGACGGAATGTGCGATGCACCCGGGATGTCTGAGTTCACCCGAAGGACTTGTGAAGTGGGAATCGAATTACCCGTTCCCATTAGGTTACGGGACACTGAATAGTTAAAGGGCTGGAGGTAGATCACTTTAGTCAAATCCATACTTCGGTCCTAACAACCGGGTAGCATCACAGCCCCGGACGAATCATTGACAGGCAATAACCGAGCGGACTGAGCGTGTCACCAAAAAAGCCAAAAGCTCGAATCCCGAATCCGCCGGTCAGTTTGATGGCAGACGGCAGCTCGCTGTCTGGCTCGTTACAACAACTGACCTAGTGAAACCTTGTGTGAATCTGTCACTTCAAGCTTCAGGGTAACGGTTATCGGTTTTCTCCTCCCGCTTAGTAAGCCCTAGCGGCTGCGGGACATGCCCTTCCACCACACTCATGTATGCAGCATGTCATAAAAAAGTCCAGTGTATACCTAATGACGTAGGGGCAGAGCACAGGCATATGTTTTGCATAAATTTGTGTGCGGATATGCCATCGGAGTCCCGGCGGACGTAAACAATTAGTAACTGCAAATTTTAAAACAGAAGCCAAGCGAAAGTAAAGCAAGACATGGCAGCGAGACAGCGCTGCTTGCGGCAGAACTGACCAATTGAAAAGCAGCAATTTACAGCACCATTGTTAGCGCGTTTCGTCTGCGATTCATTTAGCTTTAACCTCTCGTTAAACGTATGAATTAATGAAATAAACAGCATGGGCTTACCAAGTTCCCTTGATTCATTGCAACAGAATGAGAGCTTAAGTATGTGTCTGGAAATCGATTCTGCGTACTCACAATCAGCCACCAATGAGCAAACCGATATTTAATACACAACCAGCAGTGCCAATAAACGCATGTTAGAATTTAAAACTATGCGGAGTAGGTTCTGTGATGTGTTGCATACGCATTTAGCAACAAACCTGTGGTGAACTGCTAATGGTAGCTTTGAGACGCCATCCAGCATTCGTTGACACTCATCCACCTTATATTTTTTTCTTCTAATCGTAGAATATACTCGCTAGCCGTTCAGTTACTTTTGCAACCATTACCCTTGCACCAACGCACTCTGGTTTTGACTGGCACCTCAAAGTACAAATTACTCAAGAGAGAAAAAACAAGAAACAGTAAAAGATCGACATTTTTATGACATTCTTTATGAATGAGTGTAGCGGAAGAAGCATCCTTCATAGCCATAGGGCCCACGTGGGGAGACCGGCAACCGTGACCCCGAAACATTGGCATGGAACCACACAGGGTCAGATATGGTAAGCATTCGAGAAACAATTTGTCCGACCAACAAAGTTACCGGTGGGTCTCGGATTCCGACCTCGGACCTTTTAGGTGACGAATGCTTAACCCACTTGACCACCGCTGGTCAACATTTCAAGTTGAAAAACCATATAGAAAAGGAAAGATTTCGGATACAAGAACGCCGCTGACTGCAACATTAAATCATATCGTGTTATTTCCAACCCTCGTCTGGGGGATCTTGTGGACCCTAACCCGGTAATCTAACTGAACCTACAAGAACCAGCCCGCTGGTTGTCTTCACATTTTACGATATCATCGACTGGCCACCTCGAATTACTTCTCAACCATTATCTGCCGCGGAGAACAGCGAATAACAAAGTAGTCCTTCCACTGATATGCAAAACGTTCCAACCACAGTATAATCACATTCAGCGCTTCTAAACCCTTTCGTTCAACTTATGAGTTACGCACAAAGGTTTCCATCATATTCTGCCAATACTACGAAAACAACGGTGTCCAAACACGGAAAGCCTGATTAGTCATGTTTTTGAGCTGCATAGCAGGATCAACCTCACTGCTGTTGTGTGTACCCGACCTTAGACTAACAACCAGATGTCATGCTGTTGCCGCCTTAAAAAGGTGAATGCCAATTGGGTCTTTTGTGGGCGAGAAGGCACCTGAATCGACATCCAATCACGTGAGATACAATTGCCCAAGTTACTAAGTCTATCCACTACACTTAAATTTTTCTCAAGAACAAGGTTCGGTTTCGAACTAATCCAATCTCTAAGCTCCTACTAACCTGCTTCGGTTTTGGTGGCTTCGACGATAGGTACAGAATCGTTCAACAGAACTGCACACAAAATGACTGTTGGCTAGGATCTAGTATAACGATCTACATTCGACTCGCACGCTCAAAACAATCCCGACGCCCACTAGGACAAGAGCGCTTGAAACCGAATCACCGGACATGCGAAGAGTGAAGCGAGAGAACGAGGTCGTATGGGTGATTATGAAAATGAGATCTTTTGTGCGCGTTTCGGAGACACGGCATGAACCTACTTTTGGTTTCGAGAGTTTTAGCTGAGGCAGCTTGTTGCCGTACGTTTCTGCATGCGAACATTGAAGGCAAACAAGCAACATTAACATTTAAGCTTAAGTGATGAGAGCAGCCTAGTTCTCCTTCCACTAACATTACCATCAGATAAATTCATAGATTCGCAGTGTCGTGACATCTCGCGTGGTTCCTTAATGGAAAGAATGAAAATTATTAAGGATCCTTTTAGAAAGGATGTAGGAGGTACTCGGGGATCGATAGATCGCGAATGCTAATACAGAAGTTTTTTTCTTTGGGAACCGTACCGGAAGTCCTTGACTAAAATCTCGCCAACAAGGCAATGGGGCGTTTCGAACCAATCCACTTTTAAAAAAATGCTACACTTTGTAGACTGAAAACGCACCCGAAACATCTACATCCACATCTACATTGTTCAGACGATCGAGGAAACCCCGCAACTTAATTGGGTCTTCAATCAGTAGCACAACATTATCTGCATACTCAAAGTTAGAGAATTCCCCGTTTGGACAAATACCAGTGCCACTGTTCTCATGAGGATAGGGTTACGTACATATTCATGTTAATGAAAAAGCTAAAAATGATGAAAAGAGGCAATTCTAATGAAGGCAACCTTTAGCGGTGAACTCTGAACTGGTGGCACTATCGGCTAAACCACCAGTTTGCACGGATCACCGGCCACTGTTTTGTCGTTTTTGTAGCGCAGGAAACAGAAGAAAAGGATAAAATTCAACAACCGAAACAAGAATTTTACCATTTCTGTTTCGATATATATATATATGTATATATATAGCTCCCACTGCTGTTAACCGTTGGTTGAATTGCTACTTAGGCGTACCGTTGGTGTTCGATAATCGATTGATCTTCCTCTCAAGCAACCAGTATACATACACGCTTAACACTGAAGCACGGTCATCCTGTGGCCAACTACAGTTTAGCGCTCAGCCACGCACGCTAATTGATCTAGTGGTCTTGCTGCTTGGTCGATATACAAACGGAAGACGGATGCCGCAGCATAGGTCTTCGGTCGTCTGAAAGTTCAACCAGACTGCCCGCAGGACGTCCTCGTTCATGCTGTTATATTGAATAGTTGATTGTAGTGCGAGCCTTACTGAGATTGATTACAGTCAACTTGCATTAGAATGCAAGTTCATACAAGAAGGCCTTCTTTGTATTGCACACCAATTTGCGTATTGATTCTACCAATTCTTACAACTGCAAGCTGCAATAGTTTACCGTGTGCAGCCCACTCTAAAGACGTTACGTAAGAATTCCTGTATGCACGTACATCTCACCTACTGTATTCCCGTTTAAAAAAATCCCCGTTTCCTGATATCACTAATAACTATACGCCTCCCAACCCAAAATAGTGTCAACAAAATCTTAGAGACTTTCAAAAGACGCCACATCAAAGTGAGGAAAAAACATGATGTCAACACAAAACGGAAGAAGTTACAAAGTCGGAGGAAAGTGCTGTGAACAAATAGGCAAACATAGACAAGAGATCTTTTGTGTTATCATCACACAAATCTCGCTATTTCGTCTGCTCTCGGTTTGCGCATGAAGATTATATGGCCAATAGACAGACACTATAACGTCTGCTCTACTGAAAACGATTTTGAACCATATAATAACGCCTCTAACCAACTGCAATCCCCAAGCCTTGGCCCCAAACAGAAAGGCGAAAAGTACCAACAGATGCCAAAACCGAAATTAACTCCTTTATCCCTACACCTGACCGCCGCGACGCCCCTTCCAGTGCTCTAAGTGTAAAAAACGAGGAAAAGTAAACGAAAGACACACATCATATCCAAGCCACCAAAGGCGATATAGGGCGATTGCCTCGACCAGAAGGCGACTATCAGCACCAAGCATGACGGCTTACCTTGGTAATGTTCTCCTGATGTCAACAAGAGACTCAAGCAATGATCCGACCATCAGCGGTCGAGCATCGTCAATGCGGACCTGGGTCTTAAAAGCATAAACGATACTGCGAGCTGCGGCACTGGGCAAACTCCCTTCACGGCCAAGGTACGTGTCGCAGCAACAAAACAGATTCCCCAAGTCCCAACTCTCGTTACTGATGTGACCACCATCCAACATGACCGCCAGCTGTAAACACGTCCCAGAAGCTGTAGATAACTCCTAACTGGTCACTACGCTGGCCGCTGTCACTCATGGACAAGTATCTCGCACCTTGGAAGTCCTACGTACATACCGTGTGGAAAAGTTCAACTGCCAAGCGATTCAACCTATACTGAGTTGCCTCTGCACCGCATCTCAGCAGAGCGACGTCACCGCCACACGTTACCTGAAGCGGCACAGTGGCTTGCGTGCATCCGCCGTAGAAGCTACGTATGGTGGCTTTCCCAAACAGCGAACAGATGCCAGCCGAATTCCAATCTCAAAGTATAAATTGCTCAGGCAATATTTAGTTTTACAAGAGCAAATACTTAGTCTATACAGAAGCCACTCCAATGAACAGATGCGGAGAGGAGCGTATCACCGGTCAAAAATATCATCCCAAGGCGAACGTGAGAGCGGAATGCCTATGGTTTCTTTCGGCCATGCTAAAGCGTGCGTTTGTACAGTTAGACTGTGTTTCGTGTGTTGGCTACAGCAGCATCTTACCTTTTCCCGCTTGTGTAGGTACACTCCCCGTTCCCTTTGGATATTTACACTTTTTATAGAAACGTGTAACTCTGGGGAAAGGCAGCGGTCAGTGAGGCTAGCCTTGATGTTCAACGCTGAATGATGATGATGATGCCCATTGAATGAAGCCAGACATCCTGAGTGCCCAGTATACTTTGCCATAGTCAGCAGTGAGCAGACAAAAGTACGCGCAATGAGCCGCCCGGAGTTGGTTTCGAATTAAGGTTAAGCCATCATTCTTACATTGATTACCAATAACTTGTCAGGC
>LUCM01002463.1:84189-126062 GCA_008360955.1 Fasciolopsis buskii | reverse complement strand
GAGTTAACAGAACCCTTGGGGCCAATCTGAAAAAGGGAGCAAATTCCGAAGGACTGACGTGAACCGGCGATTATTACCGATTTACAAGAAAAGGTAAGCCTTGTAATGCAAAAAGCATAAAGGAATTAATTTGGTAAGCATCACATCCAAACAGCTCGCGAGCATTATCCTCCACCGATTATCCATCGTTCGCAACGGTCGTACACATGAGAACCAAGCCGGTATCCAACCCGGTCGCATTGTATTGACTAAAAATCCCCTCCGAGCCGAAACTGCACTAACTGCGATCTTCCACCCGCTTTCACCAGGAGACGCTCTGTTCGTTGAGGCTTCCCTCTTTCATCTCCCCAACTTTGTGACTAAAATGATTATGCAAATAGCACTATAATGACAAGAAGATAATAAAATTGACATTTGTTCAAACAGGAAACTGCCCGACGTTATGTTATTGGTTAGAAACCCAAGAAGGCAACACGTCTTTCTCCATCGCCTGAAAGATAACGAAAGTATTTTTCATGCATTTTGCATCCGCAAAGTGCAATACGCCATTTTATGACATGTTCGACAAATCAGTGTAGTATAAGGAGTACACCCCAAAGCTGCTGGGGCCCGCTACACGGTCATGAGGACTAACTCATTTTAAATCAGGATTTACAGCGGCCTTAATCAATGGCCCGTGACAATCCGGCTCGTACCAAGACGTGTTCACAACATTCATCCCACGGCAGATTCATCTTATGCTACCACGAATCTCCAAAACAATGTTTAAACTTGTTCGGGAAATCTCAGTGAGCAGTCACTGAACATCAAGGTTGAACGGATACAAAATTCCTAGACATCGTTGGGTTGGAATCAGAAGCTCATTCCCAAGTAAATTCACATGCACTCGTACATAAATTAGAGCATACTGAAAGCAAACTGTGCGCTATGTTCAGCTATGCGGTTCAGAAACACGCCTGCTAATGAATGAAGAGGTGCGTAGAGTTTTGGTTTGAAAACCGGTGTCTTCAAAGATCTCACAGAATGTGGTAACTGAGACGTCAGAGTCAAGGTACGGGCTCCACGGTTCAAACTTCAGAAGCACAGTATTCTTTTACTCTTTTATTCTTCATATTAGTAGGCAGAAGGAAACCATCCCGCGTGACCCCACTCACTCAGACTGCGACTGTCTCGGAGCACTCACCGACGGCGCCTCCCGCAGGTGTCCGGTGGCCTGTTACAACAGATCTAGTAAATGAGACGAAGATGCTCAGGGAAATCCGAGTCTAAGGACGTCACGAATTGCCGGGCTCCGATGGTTGTACAGCAAGCGTGAAGGGCAAACTCGTGAAGAACAGGCTGGGTCTCGCGCTGGTCGTAGATGCATCGACCAAATCTTCACACCGCCTTTGGTGGCTTGGACATTTACTGCGTATGCTTGCCCATCGTCTACCTTTTCGTGTTCTTGCGCGCACTGGGCAGGGTTAGAAGGTGACGTGGCGGTCAGGATATGACTGACCGTAGACGTATGAAGAAATCAATCTCGGCTTTGGTTTCGGTTGATGATGCTCGCTTTCCCGGTTGGGACCCACGAGATGAGAAATGGCGTTGGTTAGGGACGTTGAGGAAGGTGGCTCATAACCAAAGTTAATGGTGCGAACGCTATGACCTGTCTGTAGAACCCATTCCCTTTCAAAATAATCCGAAAACAACCAAAAGAAACTCAAAATGTGTAATGTGAAAGCACAAAAAAACAGCTGGTTTGCTATCGTTTATTGTTCTCCCCATTGTTTGTCCACCTTTTGTGGAGTTTCGTTTACATGATGCTTCATTGGTGTCACGTTTGTCTTAAGCCGGTGTATGACAAATATATATGCATATATATATATATATATGTATACAGCAGACCAGACGATGTTTTAACTTGTCTCAGGTTCAACAGGATGCTACTAATTTTTTTGCTGAGCTGGACAAGTTGTTTGGAAGCGCTTCATCGCCAGCCGAAATGACAGCACTCACGATGTCACCTCGGCTAGTGATGCAACGTTCGCAACGAAATTACCCATCTCAGCGATCAAATCATATATATATATATATATATATATATATATATATATATATATATATATATATATATANTGTGATCTTGATGCATTGTCCTGTTGGGCTACTTTATAGTCTTTGCCGGTCATTGGGTCCAAATGCGCATAAAAGTCAGTCGCAAGGAAAGAATCCAATGTGGTTTACTATCTTGGAGAAGATTCACCCCGGCGGACCTTATGTGAAGAAGGATCATGGTCTCTGCAGCTCTAAAGATACACAAATGTGGGCAAGTTTTTCACGTCAGCCCGTCGCTCCTCTGTACAGTTGAGCTACAGTGCCTTCCAATTTTGTGCGTCTCAGGTACGGCAGAGTACGGCTGCGCCGGTACCTGCCCGTGAGATGATGAAACTAGTGTGACTACAGCGCTCTGCCACAGGATTGGTCGATGGATCACAAGAGTCCAACTATAAGAGTCGCTTAAGGCCTTTATTACTGCTTCCTGAGCGTTACAGACGAATTTAAGGAGACCTGATTAGGTGCAGAAAAATATTCCGAGGAAAACTGCAACGAGGTTTTCGTCTTCGAGTGAAGACCGTATACGGGGCTATTCTCTGAGGCTAACAAAGCTCCGGTTAACTGGATTGCCTTTGGTCTATCGTCTTTCGAAAGAACAACCAGTATTAACTGTGCCTTGCCGACTGAGATGATATATATATATATATTTAGAGTTGAGAAGGCGTACACTGAGTTAATACGTTTATCGTGACGTTTCGATCCAAACTAGGACGTTTGACAACGAGTCCTAGTTTGGATCGAAACGTCACGATAAACGTATTAACTCAGTGTACGCCTTCTCAACTCTAAATATATATATATATATCATCTCAGTCGGCAAGGCACAGTTAATACTGGTTGTTCTTTCGAAAGACGATAGACCAAAGGCAATCCAGTTAACCGGAGCTTTGTTAGCCTCAGAGAATAGCCCCGTATACGGTCTTCACTCGAAGACGAAAACCTCGTTGCAGTTTTCCTCGGAATATTTTTCTGCACCTAATCAGGTCTCCTTAAATTCGTCTGTAACGCTCAGGAAGCAGTAATAAAGGCCTTAAGCGACTCTTATAGTTGGACTCTTGTGATCCATCGACCAATCCTGTGGCAGAGCGCTGTAGTCACACTAGTTTCATCATCTCACGGGCAGGTACCGGCGCAGCCGTACTCTGCCGTACCTGAGACGCACAAAATTGGAAGGCACTGTAGCTCAACTGTACAGAGGAGCGACGGGCTGACGTGAAAAACTTGCCCACATTTGTGTATCTTTAGAGCTGCAGAGACCATGATCCTTCTTCACATAAGGTCCGCCGGGGTGAATCTTCTCCAAGATAGTAAACCACATTGGATTCTTTCCTTGCGACTGACTTTTATGCGCATTTGGACCCAATGACCGGCAAAGACTATAAAGTAGCCCAACAGGACAATGCATCAAGATCACACTGCAAGGTCTCCTTGATTGCCGCTGATTTGACCTTGGCCGCAGTTTCAGACCCCCGGCGTAGGCCAGTCGAGGCAACTGGAACGTCGGCGGCAGATCGTCGACATCAACCAAAAGTAGTAACGGTACCAGAACAAAACCTTGTAAAATAAAACTGGTAGCAACCAAGAGGCCTGACGGGGAGTGTGCGACCCTCACGAACGTTCTTCCTTTCGGAAAATCGCCAATCCAGGGAAGAAACACATTTCTTAGCCCGCGTGTACTATTTTTAGAAAGCATCATGCGTTTAAGCAGCGAAGGGGGCATGGTCCATAGCCGCTAAGGCCCTGAATGCCACGCATAACATCTTGCCAGGTCAGGTGCGGTAACGTAGCCTTAACAGCAGCCGGTCATGAAGCATCTTATCGAACGCTCTGCGGAAGTCCACAAATATAACGTCTGTAAGATGGCCATTTGTTGCGGCACCCGTCCAACGTCACCTGGCTAACAGCAGTTCGACAAGAGGGTTCATTTGGCGAAATCTATGTTAGGCCGGAGAAAGTTTTGTGGTATTTTAAATGGGTAAGGATTCGTAGTGAAACCAAACTCCCTATCAACTTATTTACAGTGGAGGTAAGACTGATGGCAATAGCTGCCAGCTCTCCGGGAACCACCTTTAAAAAACAGGCGGACGATCGCGGCCCCCTACTTTTCGGGTATATGCCCTTAGTAAAGGGAAGGGTTGGAAAGATCGACTGAAGTCAAAGCAACCTCCGTGGCCAGCGCCTTCAGCATTACTGGGTGAGTGCCATCCAGTCTTTGCGACTGATCTTTAAATTGTAATGTCGAAACCCGTGTCCTTGGTTCCCATGGGATGGTACTGGCAACAGAATGGATTGGTTGCATACAGCCCGGAATGCCAACAAGAAAGTATCTCTTCCTTCTGCGATTCCCCCCACCCCCACCGCTCCATTTCCTACCGAAGTCGGAACAACGGGCCTTACGCAAGTGCGGAGTCTCAGATAGGCATAAAGCCGTTCAGTTGCGCCAATTTATCCCCGAACAGCCTCCTACGAAACGAATAAGTCCGTTGGAACACGGTTTGCGCATATGCATAGAACGACTAGTACTACAAAAACTGTAGTACGATGTCCTCCGAGGAAGACAGTCGTTGATATTGCAAAGTATGAAAACCTTAACCAGCGGACTGGCTTATGAGTAAAGTTAGACTACCGAGTTAGGGTCCATCAGATTGCCATCCCACCGACAAGGGTTAGAGAAAGTAGGAGTAACAGAATGCTTGCTTCCGAAGTCCTTTCCTTTATACATGGTTATCCAAGCCAGTTTAAAGTCGATTTTCCCTATTTCTTTTTTTCAGTGGACCTCCTGAGCAAATGATGCTATGAGGTGGCAATTACAGTCATGGTACGACGGTCTAGGGCAAACAGTAAATAAAATTGGAATGGAATGAAGTAATAAACCACAAGTGACCATGCGCTTTTAAACAATCGACACTGTTTCCCAATGTTCGCCATAAAGACATGAACCACAGCCATATACGTTAGCACATGAAGGCTTCATTTCTTCGAAAACTATCAGCGTAGGATTTCCTTTGTGTGCCCTCTAACCTTTTCCGATTTTCCGGATCCGTTATCTCTTCCGCGTATTCTTTGAACAGCCTGCGGAATTCAGGATCCGCAAAAGCCTTCTTAAGCTTGCCGAGCTCATCGTTCGTCAACTCGAGACCTTCCAAGCCTCCAGAAACATTACGAGCCATCATCGGACGAGTTCCCGCGCGTGATTCCTAGTGGTGTTGTTAACGGGACCCTCAGCGGATTGCCTGATTCAAACAAATGCACTTTGCACGAGTTTTCACGAGGCCTGATGAACCCAGAAACCGTAACATTGAACGGCCAGCTTATTGGTGATTAGAATACTGCTCATTATCGGGCTGAGTTCACTCGAAAGTATTTGTGGCCGAAAGGAACTTTGCTCCGCCTTCGGGAAAACTAATGTTCAGGAATCATTTTGAAATGAAAATCCATTAAGATAATCGGTAGATTGAAATCCTCGCTGCAGTTGAAGCTCACAACTAAAACTAGTGTGTGTCTAGTAATATTTGGTGCAAACGTGGTCTTAAGTAAACTGCCAACCCCTGCTTTATAATAGGCTCGTGTTGCAGTTTGCATGAAATGATATCATGCAAATGTAAGCTCTCTCGTGGTTTACCTGTCAGAGATAAGATTAGGGAGCAATGATGTGATAAGAAATGTGGAACTGAGACGGGAAATCAGCGAAGAATGGCAAGAAGGGGCGAATGAATGCGGTAGAAGAGGGATGTTTAGAAGACGTCGAAGTAAGATATTCAGTGTATCCTCTTTCGGATTCGGAAACCGCGGTTAATGAAATTCTTCAATCCACAAGAACACGAAAGTTTACATTTAACAACTATTTGCGCGAAATAAACGGTATATATGGTGGGGCCGGAAGTGCACCGATAGAACACTAAATGCCCAGAAAGAGCGGCTAATAAATGCCGATTAGTTGGAAAAACCTAGAAATCTAGGACTCAAAACGACGAATTATAGGCATCACAGTGCACACCTCGTATGCGATAACATAAGCATCACAAAATTGTGATGAAACTTCGAAAATCATCTTAAAGAAAGTGGTGCGGGAAATTAGTCGACATTCTCTGAATAATCGGTTCTACCACAGAAACCTCAACTGGCTCTCGAGCAGTGCGTCGGGTGGTCAGTGGGAAAAGTATTACAAAGGGAGCTCAGTTTTGTGTGAATGGATGTGAGTATATGCACACATTCTTTTGCACGATGACGGGCTGAATCGTTCGCGAGCAGGAACCGTGAAATGGTCATGTGAGCCAGATTAGCAGCAAGTGGCTTAGCTACAAGAATTGTCCTCCGTGTGCCTCCCCTATATAATTCAGACGTCGACTAGCGGAAAACAAACAAAATGTACAAATGCCAAGTTGAAATGTTAGAAAGGAAAATGTCGTAGATGGCCACATCGAGCCGTAGAACTAACCATGGAGGAGACATTCTCAGAGGATTCCATGGGATCATTGAAAGAATAATTGATCGGGAACATCAAAAGCGAAAGACTTGTGAACATGTGCAACAGTCTGGACGTATCACGTGTATGCGGTATTAACGTCAAATGTAAATCATTAGTTTCACTCCTCGCTATTATCTTGTTAAACAACTGTGTTATTCTGACATCCTTGGCAGAGTTAAGACCATTTTCTTCATTGCAAAATTGGCCGGAATTTTTCTGAGCAGCAGCACTTGGCCCTACCTCTCGGTAGCCGTTCTGCCAATCACTAGTTAACATTTTGTCTGTGACCCTTCCATCTCTAGTCTAGCTTTAATTTAAACGCATTTATGCCGTATATATCATGAATTCTATCAAACGTCTAGCTTCCCTTTAAGTGACAATCCACTAATTGGCTTGTTTACTTATCCTTTCATCCACACTTTTCCGCACCTCTCAAAAACATCGCGCCGCCTGCTCGGGTGTTATCAAACATTTTAAATAGCCATTATTACTTCCAAACTTTATTGGTTTACGACAATCCTTACTATGCCTCCAACCCCGTAACCGAAAAAGCCCACAAAAGCATTGTGAATGCGAAAAACGCTGTTGTCTTCTAATTCTCGGCCGCCTCCCGCCGCCACCGGTCCAACCTACCATATTCAGTGCTTGTATCATGACCTACAAACGTTATCGGTGCTGCAGAGTACAGAAAACCCATCCCCAAAATACCTGTCCAATTCTATTCCTATTTCGTGATGAAATTTCTCCTAGGGAGTTTATAAACAACAAAGCGACCACTGGCATCTACACGCCTTACAAAAATATCGAAATCTTCAATGACAGGACTCCTTTCCAGAGGGATGCTCTGCCTTCACAAGTTCACCGCAACTTCTCACGTCGGCAAGAATTCGGTTGCATCGAACGCTCTCCCCCTGAACAGTAGGCTTCAAGTGCAGCATCGTCCCGGCCGGATAAACCCATATCCTCATGCACTGGCATCAAATAACCTGCTCTCCCCCTGCGACAGGCTCCGCTACCCTACCTCTCCCAATATCCCGTGCCCGGTGAGCACTGTCGGGGGCCATCCGCAGACGGTGGATGCTCAACACTCCTAAAAACATGCACCTCCTAAGTAACCGGGCAATCAGCCTTTTTCGTATTTACGCCGCTCAACTTCCTGTCCAAACTCACAACCCTATAAAGCTGTTGGTAGTCCACTTGAAGATGAACCCACTAATGATAGTGACGCCCTTCCCCCTGCATACTAGCTGTGAAACCGCTAAACTCACGATACCGTCTTCGTTGGTCGCAGTCAATACCGATAGATCTGGATGAAATTCATTTCTTTACCCGCCCAATTACCTCGAAAACATGATCATCCTAATTTGCCAACTATTATAAGCCAAGCCAATAGGGCACACGGCACAACCACCCAGATGATCGCCTTGTCCTCATTTACCTTTCATGCCAATATCCTCAGCCGCGTGACATATACCTCACCCTAGATTTACCCCCAAGCGCTTCCTCGTCCGTTGAAACAACACCGTGGCAGTCAGCCAAAACGAGTTGAATCCCGTGAGAAACGTGTTACAGCCAGTTACCCAATTATCGACACAATCATGCACGCCGATAACCACCCTGCGAGTCAAGTAAGCCAACCTTCTTCTGCATCACGATTGTCTGGCACCCTCGGCATATTGAATTAGAGTAGGCCATCTCGGCATGAACTATGCCAATTCGGAGGACCCCCAAATGCACGGCGGCCAACCAGCCGTAGCTTACACTCACCAAGTGACTTGCCTACTCTACCCATGCCTCCATTCTCCGTTGGGAAACCATTTGCTGGCTTCCGCTACGATACCAATGCCCCCACGTTTTAGGAGCCCGCAACTTGTCTCCCTTACTTTGAACCACTTAAAATGTAACCTTATTAACTCGACTCTTGCCACGCCATTGCCCTTCACCGAATCCTGTACTCCCAAGACTTCACCCCAACTACCGTCTTCCAGATAACTATGGACAATTTAGCTCTGTCTCCCGTACGCTGCCTGGCAAACTCCGGATTTCTGCATTTTCCCTTTGATCCACGACTTATCATTAAACTTTATTTTCAACTTACCCTTATCCAGCGCCAAGATCAATTTTCGTGCCCACTGTGCACTCCTTTACTCAGTCCTGCACGTTCGAAAAGTAACTTTTGCCCCAAAAACACGCACCTGATAACCCCCCTTTTTATCCGTCCTTTTCCAAAAGCCACCATCCCCTGGATGGCCAGAACCGCTTTGACAATTCCTCCACACGACCAACTCACACTGTACCACCTCTAATAATGCCATTTACCGGATACCAAAATCCTTTGAATCCTAGTTTATTAACTCACAGGCTTCCTCCACCACCTTCGATTTCGATTCACAGATTAACCCACGTAGATAATCCCTTCCTGGAGAGTATAATTCAGTCGACCAGATTTACTCCCCTACCACACGTATGCATTATCCGAATCCCCTGGTTTACCGATTGAGTATCTGACCCCTACAGAACCCACCTCCTGGAAAACTCGAGCTTCGAATTTGTGGTAAAATCGCCCTACTTCTCCTGAACTGTCTATATCTAGATCATTAAATGAAGGAACTAAGACAGGTGACAGCGAACAATTCTCAGGACATTATTCTGATAACTGAAACCTGGTTAGCTGACCACAGTTATTTTTCATTTATATGGACGGGCTACAACTCCCATCAGACCAATATGTCAAATCGTGGAGGAGGTGATCGCCTGGCTCACGCAAAGCGGCTCTCCGTAGCCTCCAACCTCCCACAACAACTGCATGACTCCATCCCGACATTTTTCTTTTTGCTCACAGCTACCCAATCGCCCACTCTACATAGTATACATGCACCGACCAAAAACTCATGATTCCGATACCTCTCGCCTCGCCCAAGCCTTTCATTATATCTCTGGTTTCCGCCTCAACCCTAAAGTGATTGCACGTGACGTCAACGCCTCTAAATATTGTTGGTGTTTATCGGCTTCACCAACCCTACTGAAATTTGTCCTTGAGGCGCAGGCTTAAGGACGTAGCATTTGACCACGCCCGCAAGGGTTCGTAATATTTTAGACTTAGTTTTATGCATAGAGTTTCTAATTTTTAGGTTTCATTACCAAAATCCTTCCCTGAGAGTGACCATAAAATCGTTACGTTTAGCGTCCCTTTACGTGACAAACTCTCCCTACCTATGTGTGCTGACTCGATGGGACGCAATCCCTGATGGTATGCGAACATTTGACTATTCCAGCTTCCTTTTGTCACCTGACCCGCGGAGGGCAGCAAACGGCTGCTACGCAAAACTTCCTTTTATCATTGGTCATCTATCCACTCCGAACACAACATGAACCCAAGAAGCCTAGTAAACGTTAACAGCTGCCGATGAAAAACTTGAGGGCCCAGAAATACTTTCATAAAATGAGTGGCTTCTCGCCTTTAGCGCAGGCCAACTGATTGCAATAGGAGTTTCTTGTTGAATCTGAATAACGGTTTAAAAAGCAGGAAGTGCCGGATATTAGATCTTCTAGCTCAGTGTGGAAGACTTCCCAATTTTTAACGCACGTTCGCAGTCCAGCTCGTCGGCCAATCCAGACTTTACCACCTACGAAAACTTACGTATACAGTTCCCTGTAGACATCGTAGAAACGTCCAATGCATGCTTCTCTACTCTCATTACCGACAATCCGCTACACTCTCAAATTCATCCCATTATGACTCCAGTTAGGTTATGCTCAATTTCAGTCGACGTTGATGGCAACATGACAGTGAGGAAACGTCAAAGCCATCCAACCAACCGGGACCTAGCGGTATCCGACCAGTCTTATTTGCAGCGCTGGTGCAGATCCTTCTTGGAAACATTTTAGTCTATACTCGCTCGCCACGTAGGGCGCTGCTTTCCTGTCACAATGGAGGACCTCCATTATTGTTCCTTACGACGGGAAGGGTACTCTGCATGACCCCGAGAACCTTCGTCCTATTAATTAGACTCCAATATCAACAACGGTTACGGAAGTTTTTAATTAAAACTGGTGGTGTTCCTTACCACTTACAATATTATCGTTCCCTCCAGCATGGCTTCGTCATGGGCCGAATTTTACTCGCCTGTCAGTTTGACATCCTGAACCTAGTTACCCCAGGTGCTGATTCCCACCGGCCGATGCTCGTATACTTTCCAGACATGTCAAAAGCTTTTGGCCGCGTATTCCAGTCCCAACCTATGGCCAAAATTGAGGCTTGCGGATTAGGAAATGCACTCCTATCATGCTTATCATCCTACCTTTCTGCTTACTTTCAAGCGGTCAATATTAACGGTTGATTCTCCCGACCCTATGCTATTATCAGCGAGGTCAATCAGGGTGCCATTCTTCATCCTCTTAAGCTTCCGCTACGTTTTACTCACACTTAAAGATATTTGTCGTGACAAACTATTCTTGTTCCCCGATGATACTAAAATAGTCTACTCTCCTGAAACTACCGCGCAGCTATTATTGGCTTTCTAATGTTTCCTGATAACTGGTGTTCCAAGTGGCTTATGACGTTTCCTGGTGACGAGAATTCTTTGGTAACATGAATGCCAATCTAACCCAGGATCAATCTTTATATAGGTTAGACCCATTTCTGTATCACATACAATCAAAGATTTAGGATCCCATTGCTTCTGTTCTTTCAGGTTCCATCAGTAATTCCACTACCACACCGCCGTGGCTGAAATAACCGTTATAATGATCTTAAGAGCACTCCGCACCACGGATTGCAGGTTGATGACCCTCAATCCCCACGTTAGGCCCCAGGTAGATTATTGCCCTATTATCTTTATACAGATGCGTGAAGTTCATAGAATAAAAATCAAGAATGTGCAGCATTCGCTTGAAAGCACGTTGGCCCCTCAGCTATAAAAAACTGTAGGGTCAGATTCAATTTCCTTGATCTTAGATACAATGACTTAGTTGTGACATCTAGATTAGTTGAAAATTCACTTCACCTCACCTGTTCGTTCCTCTTCCGATGTCAGATTATTGCTGCATACTCAAAATGCCACCGATTTTGTTCGCTGTCTATTTTCGGCTCGATGCATTTACCTTTCGTTGTTTCCGCCTTGTGTTCCTTAGTTAAGTTAATTTAGCGGATATTTGATGCAGTCATGGACCACTTGTCTTGAGGCCGCCTGTTGTGCTACAGTCCACTTTCGTTTTATCGCTCACATTGGCCTTCTTTAGAGGTTCCGTCCTTTACAATGAATTTTGGATTTCACGCTTTCACAAGTGTCTGTTGGACCTGATCAAATGCGCCGGATCCTTGGTGTTTGTTTGAACCACGGAACAGGTGCATTCTATTTATTCTTTTTCATCGAGTGTTCATCATGACGAAGGCTTTCTTCCCAAATTTTACTAATATTTTGGGCCGGGTATCGACTAAGGCTCACTATCAATGGCATGGATGCTGTATGAATATAATCTAACTAAAGAATAATACATATAATTTACGGAATAATCTTGTTATACTTTGCTTTTTGCGTCATTTTGGGCTACGCGTTACTATAAGGTTTGAGAGTGACAACCAGAACGGGAGAAGTTTATTTTTGTGCGAGTTGCTGTGTGGATTGCCGATCGACTTCGCTCGGACCAAGGCTCCAGCGTTTGGACTCTTCACTCGTCAAGTCAAATTTAACCTTGCATTTCTTTTTGAACTTCGCCATAATAAAGTTTGCTCTGGCACAGCCGTCATAACCGACGTGATTAGTCCCTCTAATCTACATCGTAGTAGAAAATACATGGTGAAATCGCCCCTGGCTCCGCTGTCAGTCAATGCGGAGTCATTGACCGTTGTTTACTTTAAACTGTGGAACAGACTCCCTAGTTCCCTGCCACCATCCTCACGTATAAGCCGCTTAAAAGCCCACCTCTTAATTGACTTCAAACATGCTGACATTGGACTAGATGAGGCCCGTGAACAAGAGTCAGAATTCCAGTTTTTGACCAAGTCTATACTGCCCTTAGCACCTTGGTAACACTGAAATTGGCCTGACACTTTGTTCCCCCAGTTTCTCGCGCCTTTACTTTAGTAGTTCCTTTGAACTCCTTTCCTCCTTGAAGTGGGTGCAGCATCGTCACCATTGGCTTAAGTGGCTAACCGCTGAATTGTGCCCAATGTGGACTTACCAAAATGCACCATACTACTGGATGAATCAATGCTGCCATCAAATTCTCCCATTTCAAACACCTTCAGCCTCTGAGCTTCACATTTTCCATGTCATTTTTTTCGTACTGCTGGCATAGCGGCTCTGAACAGGACGTTTTTGGTAACCGCAAACTTCCAGGTACCGTAATTCTGGTCTAATTACCAACTTTTACACAGCAGAAACGTCACGTTGCAGGCCTAATGCAATTTTTGTTTTGTAGACTAATCCTCAGAAGCACTGACACCAACGACTTAGACATCACACCGTCCGTACTGCATCCCACTAAGATACGGAATTATCCAACACGGGAACAGATTAATTTGTGCTACAGTCCGATTTTTCACTTGGTCAGCATTGCAGAGCAAGCTGACAAAGCAAATTTAGTATTCTGGAGCCGTTACCAAAGTTTCGCAGCTGAATTCTCTTGCCTCATAATGGCAAGGGCAACGAAACCTCCTCTGATCCCAGGCAGACCCCATGAAATCTTACGATATAAAAGCGGTGTTTGCCAGGCGCCCATTCTATGTTCCTCCGGTGACTAATCCAGGAGTTGCCATAAAGGCAGGTTCACCTAAATTTTCTAACTCCCAGCATAAATCTTTGCTGCCTACTGCGACGCTTTCTGTTCTTGGCGGCCGCTTTCAGATTCCGTAGTCAACCTTCAACACTGGGGACAAACAAGGGTAGTATTTGCAAAGTTCCTCTCGAATTTCTCATTTATACGGCCAGCTTTAGGTTGGCTGATGTACGATTTACCGCCGAGTCATGAATTTCATGAAGCTAACCTGGAATTCAGGCCACACTGCTTATATTTTTATGGTACGGATCTCGCACTAACGTTATGCGCACTAGTACCGGTTCTGCCCTCTTGCGGGAAACCCCAAATATTCCATCTTCTCAGTCCCGCTATGATGCTGCTAGATAGGTCTGTCGTCCGAGCACTGGTCCTTTCAACCGTAGCCAATGGGCTCACCGCTCTCGGTGACCTTACCAAGGTGAATATTTACGTTTGAGCAAAAACACGATTACTGCTCTTACTGGACTGACCTGAGCACCCCGAAAATTCCCGATCCGTACTGCTGGCTAAGACTAATAATTACGACAATAAAATTGTAGGCGCAGATGACTTCCATGGCTTGAACATTCATAAATGTTTCCAGCTCTTTCACAAAAGTTTCCATCCAGCCCTTCACTCTTGTTCTCCGCCATCTGTATTAGAAGGCCATCAACGGTCTTGGGGTTCCACACATTTTCCGCGAAACGTTGCATGAATTCTCATCTTTCACATAGTCCTGCATATTCTTCACGGTGTTCCTTCGCCTTGGTTTTCATCATTGCATCGGCCCTTTTGCAATTTTCTTACCCACCCCCATGACGTCCGGCCTGGTTTTGACTCACTTCTATCCCGAGATCACATCCACACTGGTCCTCATCTGCCCAGTTTAACGTCATATTCCATCGTATAATCCTCTCGGTTTTCGAAGAATCCTGCAATAGTGTGACGTTCGTCATTAACCCTCATCTAAATTTTGCGCCTGCTGTACGCAAATTTGATGCATTTAAACATGGAGTGACTCGCAGACCAAACTTAAAAATAAGTTTCAGGAAGTATTTTATAATATTGACAAAGTATTGTCTGGCCTTGATTTTAAACTGCTTATCATATTGCAATTTCTGACCGCACTCATGCTCTTCATAGGAGCAGAAAGATTCAAGGTAAATGCCCGATTTTCGTATTCCAAGTTTCTTCTGTGCTTTCCTTGTACAGAGTTGACTTCGTCTCGTGCAAGCTCCTCGGCAACCGATAAATATGCACATTATTAAAAGTCTTGCGCGGCTTACGAAATTTACCTCAGCTATTCACATTTGCGAGCTGGCACGACTGAACAAATTTCAGTTTTACTACTTAACGTTAACTGAATATCATGCCCGCCTCTCTTGTTGTTGCCTAAAGTTAACTGACTTCATTCTTGTCACGTAGATAGGGCAAATCCATAAAGCTTTCGGCGCAAATGTTGCTATTACTGGTTACATTCCTCGAACAAAAGACGGGGAAGGTAATCCCCTAGAGACTGCATCCCTGGTGCAAGAAACCTCCCGGATTCATGAACCAGTCCCTCTGAACCGGCTACAGTGTCGGCGCAAGGTTTGAAATTTTCCTTAATTCGTTTTCCTAGCTTTAACCGGTTTACCTACTTATCTTTTGGTAGAAAGCCTTGTGTATTGTTTGGAAAAATTGCACAAAGTTCCTGAATATTGCTTTTGCGCCACTGTTATTTCCTCTACACATCCCGTTTTTCTCACTGGAATTAGTTTTAACACCATGCCGCAGTCAAACGGGCGTCTCACGATCTGTGCCTAAATCACAAATAGGAAAGTGCTCCTTAAAGCTAGTTGATATATTTCATGAAATAAATAAGAGACCTGAAGACTTGGAGAAACGGCTGATCAGCGCTGTTGCCCAGCTGACTTCAGCTGAGGCAGCGATCACCAAGCTGGCTCCACTTTCCCAACTCATCGAGCCATCGTCAAACCCCTCCTTACACGACCTTGCTGGGGCTAGTCGATTCACTGATTCAGTGTCCTCTGAATCACTTAAACGTATCCGGAAAAGATACAATGCGGTATTATCCCGTTCAAGACCTGTTGACGGTGGCTTTGCACAACGCAGTGTGTAGGGTTCCTTTTTATCCCCCATCTCTACTAATGATGCAATAAACTCGTTATGTTGCGGTTTCCCTTTCCTATTTCCTGACTATACAGAAGCAGTTTAGTCCTAAGCCAAACGGTCAGAGGAGTCTTTGCTGATTCACCTGCACTGGACGATTTGTTTATCTCCTGGATGTTGAGATTTTCTGCCGACAAGGGCGGGATACTCACAAATAAGCATACACTACCCATGGGTTAAATTTTTCAATGCGAATGCCCTATATCATATAAACCAAAATTTCATGACCTGGATTTTTACTACTCCGTCTTTTTAATAATCTCGGAGCAATTAGTTATTCATTCACCTAAACCGGGCACAACCCAAACGAGATTTTTGCAAAGCCACACTGTCCAACAGCACTGTGCCTTTATAAGACAGCTTTGGTTGATCCTTGAATATGGCAGTGTCATATAGTCCAGCATGTCAAAGCGAGATGGAATTTCCATCGAAAGTGCTCAGGTGCTCATGGTCAGGGAGGTGTTGGTCTGGTGAAGAAATTTGGAACGAAATTTCTAAGTGTCCAGAGGAGGGATTGTGCGGTGATGATAGATGTCAGCTTTAGATAAGTGCGAAATAGATATCCACGTAAGTGTCTATTTACATACCTTGTTATAAACGTATTAAATAATAGACCAAAACTGCATTATTGGCGTTTTACTGATAATAAGATGCTTGAAGTGTGTCCAACGACTGGCGACATGGGTATGCACTTTTAGAGGCTACCAGGAATGCACATAACTGGGCATTGGGTCAGATGCTGAATGGTTAAACCGTGGGGCATTAACTTCCGGTCAACAATATAAGCCTGATTCAGGCTCCCACTGTGGAATTGTGGGATCTGGCATTGTTAAGTGATTATGTAATATTATATATTTGAATACTTTGCGAGGCATACTTGGTTCTATGATGACATTTTACACGGTTATTACAACTCACATGGAAGAAGCATGTAAGCGTGTAGGATAAAATGATAAGAAATAGTAACAGTAGCATTTTCAGAGAAACGAGGTGTTTATACGCACCAATGATGCGTATCACAGATGCAAGATTCAAATGGAGAATGGCGGCGGGTGTCAAGATATGTCCGCCGTTTTCGGGTTTAACAGGTCACTGAAATGGACATAAATGTTAAGCTGCAATGGAGGAGGCCTTCAAAAGCCATGATTA
This sequence comes from Fasciolopsis buskii, assembly GCA_008360955.1. Taxonomy (NCBI): domain Eukaryota; kingdom Metazoa; phylum Platyhelminthes; class Trematoda; order Plagiorchiida; family Fasciolidae; genus Fasciolopsis; species Fasciolopsis buskii. Next base: position 109,417 of record LUCM01002463.1, on the reverse strand, counting down.
CAGGATAAAGAATTGTCAAAATGAACCGAAACAGCTGACGGCCGATAACTGCCCAGTATTAAAATCGGGAGGAGTAAAAAGGTAGGTCATTTTGCCGGGGGGCCTGCAACCAATAAGATGATTAAAAGCCCTTCCGAATCGCCGTGGGATGAAAAACAATGATGGGGAATTGTGGCAATTCATTGTTTGAGGACACGAAGAAAGGAGATGTAGTCAACGGTAAGGAGAAGAATGGCGATTATTATGGCATGCTTTAGACAATATATCCGACGCTGGTAAGCAGATGTGAAATAAAAACGTGCACCTCTGCTCCTTTTGTCTGCATCCAGGGGCCCAGCTAACGGCAGTTACCGGTGTACTGATAGCCCCTGGTTGTCGAGGAGAAAGTGGACGTGGTGTTCGCGGCAGATGGTTGGATTGGCATCTGAAACAGGGACCCATGTATGGGTGCCTTGTGGAGATTGGCTGTGAGCATGTCAGCCAGATCGGGCAGTTCTCGCGGTAAAGCTTTGTAATTGGGAGGATTTGTCCAGTCAAAGGATCAGACAATGCGGCCCGATCTATAAACAGACTTGCAACAGGGTCATAAGTTTGCGCTAGTGATTTATGCAGAATAATAGCAATGTTCATTTTAACGCCGCCAGTGGAACAGACCGTATTTGTCCATCCTGAGATGGTTTACCTGGGCTTTGGGTCATCTTGCTTTCATGCACTTTTTGACATCCCTTTTAGTGAGGCTAAAAAAAGAAACGAGGTTGTCATAAATTGGATCCTCAAAACCTCTTCATGTGCAGTGAAAGCCGCTATTTTGTCTTAAAACACTCTAAACTGGCATGATGGCATTTTTGACCGTGTCTAATGGGAAGCGGTCGCCATTGGGTTTCCGTTCTTATTTTCTAACGAAACTGAGTCAACTGCGCGGTAGACACAAGCGTAATGCTCACGCACTGGCTTTTCTGGTCTTTTTCGAGACAGGTGATAGGAGGTATTGTGATTACCGGTTATATCACTGGGAGTTTGCTGGTTAAATCGTGAATCGTTTGCTCTTATTTCCGTACCTTATTACTACTCTCCACGAGCACTCCTGTGTTGCGCTTTCTGATTGCATTTGAAGCCGGCGGATGGGCCGTAAGAATGCGGACACGGCGCGTCTAGCATCTGTGATCTTAGGACGCTTAATCCCCGAGATAGCGTTAATTGAGAAATTGGCCAACCGTGTTCGAGAAAAAAAAGAGTTGCTGGTAAGGAGGAATGTGCCACACGCCTCATGACTGTGACAGAGGGGGCATGTAGACAGGTTAGAAGGCGTGTCAAACAGTAAAGAGAGCAAAGTTGGTCGAGTTTGTATCTGCCATTATATCACTTCTAAATTGAGACCGTCAGCAGTAGTTCTTTAGCAGTCAAAGATTAGCCAAGTTATCGACGACCGGCTCAGATGGGAATACGGGAAAACTGACTTTTAGCAGATACGTTTTGGTATATTCAAGGCTGAGAGCATCTTTAGGAGCCAGCCCAGAATTACACTAAAGTGGTTTGGCCTGAGCAAAAGGCTCCTGGCTAGCGGTCTGTAGCTTGCTGTCAGTAGCAGGTCACCCGTCGCGATCGGATCCAGGCCCTCGCCTGAATCAATTTTCCAAGTGCATTTCTCCAGGAGTATTCAACTATGCACTGTCTTACACTTACTTGCACTGAGAAGGGGATAGCTGGCAACCGGCTTCCAACATAGTCTGTGAAATTATGCCTGCAGTGCCGACGCTTCTAGCGCAGCTCTTACGTCATGGCGGATCTTCAAGTTACTAGAGCACATTAGGATTTCGGGTTCTGCTTGCAGAGGAAGGGTATTCACAAAAATGGAAAACGATCTTGAGTGCAGTATAAAGGCCTGCAAAACCTTTCGGGGCTTCAAAGCTAATGGAGATTGCTTTTTATCCCGATCTCCATTCGTTAATTGCGCAGATGGTGCAAACCCCAGGTGATAAGTCCAAATTCCCGTGACTGTTCCAACACATTGGGACGGCTAACCTGGTTGGATGCCTCCAAGAAGTTCTGCAAGATTACATCCAGCTGAACCTTTTTGTCCGTTCACCTTCCCTGCTACTTCTCAGCTTCAGTGAAGTTCCTTCGGAAAAGGTGAATTTAGCCCTTGCTTTGTGTCTTGCAAGCGGCGGTCTGAGGAAAGTTGCACAGAGAATCATCGGTTAGCTTTTTGATGAATTTTGAGACTACCAAACCTGGGCCACGATTTTCAAGTTCTGACCAATTATCAGAACTGGAGATTGAGGAAAACTTCTCAGTATTCCACTTGTCAGGGCCTTGGCCTGATGGCACCTTGTGGTCAAATGTCTCAAACTAGAATGCCCAAAAGGTTTGTCTGGTGGTGGTGGTGGGCGAGATCTCGTGGAGAACCGGTGACTCTCGCAATTTCATTGTCCTATGGTAGATAATCTAGTGGATTCGATTTTTCTCTGCGAGACTCAACACTCCCCGTGCTGACCCCATTCTTCTATCAACGTATATGGTGTATGTCGAATGAACACCGAATAGTAGTATGCATCTAGTGCACTAGTTGCTTCACTCTCGCTGCCTGTTATCGTGCCGTCTAACCTACGCATATCCGTGGCCTCTAGTTTGACAGTGGAAGGCCGGGCGAGCTGCTTGCAGAAACAATTGGAATTCGATAAACTAATATTAATGATTGTCACATATTGCTCGCAATGAACAGCCTGTGCGTAATGTTACAAAGACTTTCCACGAGGAATTACTCTTTTTGCTTCTGTATACCCTGCGTTAGGTAAAATCAGTCTCTTACAGTCTTCCTGTTCTTGAGGTTTTCAAGCCTACAAAAGGGCGGTTGGGGATTGAGTTTCAATTTTTCATAAATGATCGGGACTTAATCGTAGGCATCGGTTTAGTTGGAATTCCTTCATCTTCTTCCCAATGCTGATCGCCGTTTGATGAAGTAGACCATGGAGCGCGAGCCCCGAGGCCTCGCATACCTGGAAAATTAGTCATCTTCAGGCCCACCGAGTGATTTTATATGTTCACACCAGTTCAACCCTGTGTTCTATCGTGAGTATTATGGTTCTGTGATCTCCCAACTCCAAGGATGTTGACGGTTTGAGCCGGTCGTTAGTATTTAGTCAGTTTACAAAACCCAGTCTAGAGCCAGCGGCATGGAAGTCCTTCTCCATCGGATGGGCTGTGTCACGCTCTCATGCCGACTCAGTCTAACCGCCGTATTACAGATTGTGCCATTGTTTGATCTGTTGCTATCTCTGCACTGTTCGAGAGCCACAAATGTTGGCAAAAAATCACTTTTTATGTATTCTTGCTGGTCACTAAATCGTTTCATGAATCTGATCCAGGATTAAGTTGGTGAGGTGGGTGTGTTTCAGTATTTATTTTTCATCTTTTATCAAGTTGCTTATTTAAGTTATAAAGCGACAATGTACAGTGCTCCCCAGGCAAGAGGTCGCGACCATCGGAGAACATTTACTTGGAGAATTCGACAGGCGTTTGGGATTCGGACCCATTATTTTCGGTTGTTGCCGAAGAGTAAGTTATACGTTTCAATAATCGCGCCTCCTTTGCGAGTGAGCCCCTGGTTCGTGAAATGAACTACGAGATGATCAAAAGAAGGCAAAACGAATAATGGTTTGTCCATTCTGCAGCTACCCACCAGATGAACTTTCAAAGATTGTCTGCTTTGAAATTTATCTAATTTGGGGCCGTCACTTCCGGTAGTCCTAGCTTCCGCGAGATTTTTGACTAAATGACCTCTGCTGGCTCGTTTAACTTATCTTAGAGAACCACGGTTAGAAATGCTGTGATCGCGTGAAAGCGTTCTGCCGAAAATATTTTGGGGGTCACTCCTGGGTCTATGACTCTGGTATTATACGTCCAGTGGGGCGTATTGCTTCTTCATTACTGTCTATCATGAAGCAGGTTTAACTGGGGAAAGCTACTTGGGTGCGATGACCGTGTCAGTATATTGGCTCCACAGACGAATAATCCTCAATCAAATAACGCCGAAGGTTTGTTTTTCCACCGCGTCATGCAAGGGGAAGATTGACATAAGGCTTTGGGAAAACGCTGTCCTTGCTCCTTACCAGAAACCTGAGGCAAGCCGGATTGAAGTCTGCAGCTGACATCAAAATGAACAAATGCACGTCATTCTCTTTCCGCTAAGCCAGGGCAGGCGAAGTACGTTCCTTGAGATTTACTGCAGTAAGGGAGTTGGTTCTATGGCCCGTGTTGTACGTACCTCATTGGTTTGAGTCGGATCTATTCCGTACGTCTTCTTTCCTGCGTGCTACCTACCAGCTGGTCTCTGCAAGTACACTTACAGCTTCGTTATTTCTTGAGGTCACCGCGATCAACAGGCAGGATTGCTTTGCGACGTGGGCCTTGAGCACATAACCAACAGCTTGTTCTTCGGTGGGTGCGGTTGCCCCAGTTTCTTTCTCCCCACAGTCATAGTTTCGTCGCAAATTCATTGCAGCTTCTGTTGTCCTAGTCACTTGGGTACAGTCTTGAACCATGGTTTCACCTAGCTTTGCTCCCTTATCTGCCGTTTTGATGTCTACTGCACGCGTTTGCATGCCTATGCTAATTTGTCTAGCAAACTCTCGCTTTTGCCGGACCAAATATCATTAGAGCTTCTGAGACTATCTTCACAAATGTGCTCCAACAAGTCGCGTAAAACCACTTTAGAAGCTTGTGCTGCTCATGGACGTCGACTGCTCTCTGTAAAACCCTGCAGCATACACTGATACTTAAGAAAGCAAGTTTTGCACCGAACCAGTTTTTTTGTTGTGGTCCCCCTGCAGCTTTTATCGCCGCGTGGCTGTTCGCTGTAGCCCAAGATATTCCCACTTTCTGTTATTTGTCTTCTCTATTATTTGTCTGGCCCTGTTATTCCCTAGTGCAGACAAAGAATCAGAAACCTAAACAAAACATTAGTCAAGATGATTATGATGGCGTATAATGTAAGCTCCTGTAAAACCAAAATAGCGGTGAGGAAAATTTCGGAACTAAGGCACTGCCTGAGCAGGCTTAAACAGCAAAATAGTGACTATAAAAAATTTATAAAATTAACAGTTATACAAAGCAACCAAAAATCCAAGCCGATTTTAAATCCCTTGCTAGTCAGCTGAATCCATACTGACGCGGGACGACAATAATAAGCCGAAAAATTGTGGGAGTTTGATGCACACTCAGCGGCTTTCTAACAAGGTATGACAGGGTGCCATCGACGGTAGCAAATGTTGCGTATATACCTCATGCTGCTGGTGAAAACTTGTGGTAAACATACCAGATTTGTTAATATCTACCATAGATAATACACGCCCCTGTCCCCAGAAGTGTGATTTTGTGTGGAATTCAGCTAGGATATTTTTGGCTTCAAGGCTATTGCGGATTAAGCGTGTGTTGAGATTGGTGTTAATTTGGTGCCTTGAAGCTGATGAAAAGGTCTTGCAGTTAGTCAAGCGATTATTCTCCGGCCCAATGAAGAAAACGTGGCTAAGGCACCACTGTTTTATTAGGTCAGATCACACAAGGCAGCGAAATCCTTATGGCTTGATCATCTATTTCTGTCCGCTTTCCATTAGCAACCTCTTCCACGGTAAGCCATTTATCCAGGCAGCACTCTGGCAGAACCTGACACGCAGCGGAGAAGCAGTAGTCTAAGCCTGTTTACCGTAGGCGGTGAGAGGTGAAAAATGTTGACAAACAAAATTTTGTCCTGGACAGGGGTCGCGGCACACACTGTTCATGGTGATAATGGCCTATGCCTGCAGCTTGTAGAACTAGACTTTTCCAAATGCGTCTAGGGTTGAGTACGAAGGCGTGTGGGCAACCGTTATGTAAATTTCCGTTACTTTCTGGTAGCCAACCGCTGTTGGCGAGCAAGATCATATATAAGTGTATATCCTATGGGTTTCTTAAGTTGGGATGCACCAGAAGACAGTGAGCGGGGGCCGTTTCATGATCCCTAAAGGTGAATTTTAGTGAAAAAGCACGGTGCAGAATTTGCAACTATTATGAGCGTATCCGTCTCAAACACTAAGTAAAGTTTATCAAATGGGACAAAAACAGGAAAATTAGAAGCGGGTTTTCACTTTGTCAGGGGTTTGTCTCAAAAAGAGGCAAGTATATTAGTCGCAGCCATCAAGCCTATTAGGTAGGTTATCATGAGCTCCTGAGCCAAGTTATTGTCCAGCGGAGAAAATAATGCAACCAACCATTTTTTGGCCTTCATCAATCGCTTTGGGCACCGCCATGTCTATCCAGCACCCAAGTCCGTTGGGCCCGCAGAAGTTTTAGAAGGCAGAAGAAAATAGTCAACATTGCTAAAAGATTAAGAGATCAAGAGAGGTGGTTCGGTTGATGAGGCAATTATCTAAACTTGTTTTGTAATTACACGCAGATTATTCTTCGACGTATCCTTCTGCCAGTAAAATCACTGGACATTACTGGATAGTGGGAGATCGGGGTCACGAGGGGCCGGTGTGTTAGGGAGTGAAATTGGTCAAGATCAGTAGGTTCATGTAAAGTGCTAAGTTTCCAACGACCTTCAGTCGCTGAAGTTACCGATATTATGTTCATCTATGTAAATTCATTTGGTTAGCGCGCTGGCTTTCCAGCCAATAGGGCAGATCACACGCTGCTTAAAGCAGAATTTGCCAAATGGAGGTTGGGCTGTTTTCACACTTGGAGCATGGAATACAGCGCCATCCGGGCACAAATCTGGTGGATCCTTCCTAGGAAGAGCAAGCTAATTTATTTAGCACTCGGCCAGCTCAAAAAATCATCCCATTGCCCAGAATAGCACATCAGGTAGGCGGAAACATGGGGGTAGGCTGCCTGGTCCATCTTCGGCTGGTGCTGTGGAACACATGGTTCTGCGAAAACATTGAAATCGGGGGCAAATGCGATATGGAGCACAAGCTTGTGGAAAATGCCGATGAGTACATGATTTGTCAGACCCGCTGGATTCAGTGTACCTTGGTTGGTCTGGTCGGCGAATGAAACAGTTAGGTGTGTCAAGTCCGCAATATTATTAAATATTCTGGAGCCATGTTGCAGTAGAAAAAGAATTGGCAGCGGCGGCAGATCGAGAGGATTCTACACAGATATATGATTCCTATCTCACTTTGTTGGGCAGTGGTCTGATAAGACAATGGAATGTGCGCAGATGGAGTTGATTAGGAAGTCCGTGAGCGGGATAGTGAAATAGCCCAGCATCAAGGCCATGAACTTTAGGAAAGCGAATACCTGAAACAAGCACAAGCCCATCTTGAAAGCCGCGACTAATGAGTGTTTGGCATGGATGTGGCAACGGAACATATGTAGATGCAATAAGTGCCTAATACTCTTGAGAATGCCAACTGGTTGCTGGCATAACGTCATTGGCTTTAAGGTATCCATCAGATGCAGTCTTGAATTAGGCTTTTCCTTAAAGAGGGTAGATGATTAGCATAAATTTGTTCAGAAGACTGGAACAGACGTTGAGAATGAAATAAAAACGCCTCAGAGGATTACGCAAACCACTTGGAAGGACAGGAGAGCGGCTGAAAAGACTGTACTGGATTAAATTCATATTTGATCTTCGGAGTCAGGGTCCAGTATGAGAAGCCATTAGCACAAAATACGGAGAGTACCTAGCGATTCTTGACTTTCAGATCTTTATGTTACCCATATCTGATGCCAGCGGATAATACCCCGTTGGGCATAGCATCCAGCGGATGCATATCAATTTCTATGGGCTCGCATCAGCTGCTTAACTGAAAGTATCCCTACACAGACCGTTGAATATTCTCCTAACTTTGATTGGATCGACGGTACCCACAAAAGCCAATCTAATGGAGTTGCTTTTCCATTCGGTTTTATAAGTTTGTCCCATTCATTCAATTTTTCTCGCCTGTAGCTACCACCCTCGGCTGGAATTGCCACCAAATTATCTATTAACATTCGTGCCCTCAATCAAGACCTCTGGAGTCCTTAAATATCTGGTTTTAATGGCATACGGTTGATATTGTTTTGGAGTACTCAACGGCGGACTGAAGAAGCACGGCAAGAGATTGTGGCCCACGAAACTCTTGGTCTTCTACCCTGATTTTCAAATGATATCAATAGCCAACTAATCCCACTTAGGTTTCCCGTGACAAAGTAACATCAAGTATGAGCATTTCATCTCCGTCAGTATGTTTGCAACGTTTTTTCTCCGGGTTGATAAGACATAGGCTGTAAGCAGCAGTGCATGCCAAGAAAAGCCACCCGTAGAGTGCTTCTGCCCTTCTGCATTTCGTTTAACAGCAGAAAACCATATACATCACCAAGCCTGAAACCTACCCTCTTAAAGGAGATGCACGTAATCCGCATTGATCTGTTTCCCCAAGTTCCGTCTATTCTTAGGGCAGTTCTTACTAGGTTGCCCGTTTTAGGTTTTCTTCTAGAACCCATTTCAAGTTTCCCTCTTCTTCGCTGTTTTAGATATACCTTGACATACAGTCGCAATAGACCGCCATAAAGTCCACTTAATATTTCACATGTTCCATCATCCCGCTTGAAACGTGTTGCGGCATCTAGTCCGTTCGACGCACATTCACGTTTACCAAGATTTCTCAATGTCGGCATATCTCTGCTTCCGTATGGCCTGTGGGTTGCGAAAAAGAACTTTATCACAAATGGCACTGCGAAATCGCAAAGCGTCTCAAATGTAAACAGAAACACTTCATTTCTTCACGCATGCTGTTCAGCCTATTCTAATGGGGCATGGACGATTCTCCATACTAAACATTAAGGCTAAAAAGACTACAGCATACAACTGAAGAAGAAGATAGAACGGTCATTTAGTAGCAAAGGATATAACATTATTTCCAAATTCTTAGTCCGGAACAAAGCATACAATGTTTTCAATTGAATCCTTATCATATCAGCCATCAAACACTATTGATTTTACAAATTTTGCACTGTAGCCACTTGACCAAAGCACGCTGCAGCAAAATTTATTGTTAATATGAAGACCGTTTTGCTTCTACTTTACTCTTCATTTCAACGTTCTCCATCAGGAAGCCAGTACTGTGTTCATCTTGAAAAATGCGGTATTTGCGGCCATCCTATAATAGTAGTGAAAGCTATGGAGATCATTTGCAGTGTTATGGCCAAGCGCTTATGTATAAACGGCATATTTGGGTCCCGACTGCATGGGTTCACCGCCGGGAGGTCTTTCTTTACAAATCTGCCATCATTTTTAAACGCAGTGACGGCAAGAGTGGACAGAGCAAAATGACTGGTAGTATGTCACCCGGACTTCTAGGATGCTTGTAATTTGTTCAATCACTATTATCTGGCTAACCTATAGTCAATGAACTTTGCATTGTCAGTTACTGGATAAGCAGATGAATACCCAAAGAGGGGAAATTTCAGTTTAGCAGTTCAAGGGACCATTTCCTCCAAGACCTTTGCATGGGGTGGGGTGGCCCTGCCAAACGCATTTCCCGTGGCTAACTCGGGGAAGTTTTCTCAGACTCTGCACGCCGCCACTTATGTACCGTGAAGCATCAAGTTACTGGAATCCCTCGTGCTTGCAACGGAAGTGCTGAAGCGGTACTTCAAATGTGACACTTCACTATCATCAGATCGTTTCAGTTGAATGTTTAGTCGAAAATCTCGATAAAGCTTTCTTGTCTTGAAACCGAGGGCCGCTGCCGATGTCTCAAACTCGAAGATTGCGGCTGACTTTGTGTGCATCATGCCAGAACTGCCAAACAACAGTACGCCTTAGGCGTCTGGTCAGAAGAAACCACCAGGTACGGACCGCAACCTCGCAACCTGCCATGATGCGCCGCAGAAATCACAAAAGCGTAATCTTTTACCCCACTGTTCCAAACATCTTGAATAAATCCAGGTGCCTGAATAAGGTTTAGACTCCTTGCGTGCTGTTTCTGACACCTTCATATGCACCCTTTCCCTTTGTCAAAAAAGATTATCCCATCGTGTTTTTGATTCGTGGGAAATTTGAAGCAGCTGTTTGAACAATATTGTACACGGGAGACAAGACCCAGGTCGCCATACCGGAGGCTCACCTCCGACAAAATCCCCTATTTGCAATTGGTCTGTCAAAAAGCGGAAGCTGAGATATAAAGCCTTCATTTACTGTATCCCACTATGCCCATGGCTAGTCGGCAAGCAGCACCCAGTTGGAGCATGGGTAACAAATAGCTGACTCTTAGCTTGTCCTGGGCAACATCACTCCCCCAGTGGAATGTTCCGTAGATCATCACTTTCGAATCACTCACCAACATTAGTTCCGTCGCCTCTCGCACAAATGGGAACGCCTTGTTACTGGCGGCTGCAGCTGGTCGCGTGGTTTTTGTCGTCAGCTGCGCCCACTGCAGCGTGCGTACGACACACTCACAGTTGAGGTGCTGCTTGAACATAGAAAATCTGCCGCAAAGGGTGACGAGTTTGCTCGAAGCAGAAGGGTCGTCATCTGGCAATTCGGTAAGCAGATCTGCTAGTGGCCACGAGAGAGAGGCAGCCCCCTTATAATTCTCAAGTAATAATAACAATACTGGGAGATTTTTCAAGAAGCTTGCTTAGGTGTGTGAACCCCTTTACGGCCTCAACCACATTGCAACGGATTGTATAGGCTAGAGCCAGCTGCCCGAAACAATGACATTCGAAGTATTAACTGTCTCTCCTGAAAGTAAAATGAGTGGCAGGGTGGCTTTCATTCAATATCCGAATGCAGCGAAAGAGTTTATCGTACCGGCACACTTCTGCTGAAGGACGGACCAGACGACTAGATGCATCCAAGATTATTGAAAATTACGTGGTTTATACGATGAACATGAAGATAATTCGGCTTACATGAACATTTCTTCCACTTCTGCGGTTCCCGCTGCCAATAGATGTAAAATTATCAGGCAGACTCTGCAGTGATAGGTGCCCTCTTAGGAAAAGGTAATCGGCCGAACTGGACGCTGCTTTTGGGTTAAGGATAACAGAGGTGTTATACCTGTAAATGCTGTACTTGGATTTCAACACCTGTCGCATGTAGTTGTGATTGACTTCGCCACAGTTGAGGCAGAAACCGGTCTGATTTTTACTTGCACCTTCTTAGCTTACAGCTAGGAAGTGAAGAAAGACAATTTTACTAGCCGTTTGCGTGTAGCGCTTGCCAAAAGTATTTGTCTACAGTTTGCATATAGCGACGTCACGTTTTTCTTACGACTTTACAAGCACCGATTCAGGTCAGCCCTTAGGACTGCGTTCATTTTTCTCTGCGGTCTCGGGAATTTTGCTGACTTCTTTGTTAAAAAGTCACCCTCTTACTATAGAAAAGACAATGACAGTTTACTTGTTATAGCTGGCAAAATAATGGTGCCCTTATAGGCACTTTGCCGAGCAGCTCAAATAAGGTTTCTGAGGATGATTCAGCGAACCGTCGGGTTCCATGGTCGTTTCAGTTATACGTCATTTTTTAGCCAGCACGGTCGTCATATAAACCGGACCCCTTTCAGACAAAACCCGTGAGCAGTCCGGATCTCTGACCTCCTGGTCTCTTTGATAGTATTTCGGACTCCGTATCCTAACTGACATTTTACGACTTTGCATGGTTCTTTGACATTATAAACCCGAGGGGCATCACTGTTTTTCTACGCGCCTTGAGTAAGAACCGGCTAATTGAGGGGAAAAGTGAGCACCAGGTGCCAATCAAACATAAGATTGATTAAAAATAAGGAGATTTATTGATTTCATTGTGCATTTGATAACAAATATGCTGTCGTCATGAGAGAACACCGCGAGCAGTTTCACGCCGTCCAAGATACAAGTAAAAGGGAAATGGGCGTCAGCAAGACGATGTGAGAAATAGATGTTTGACTAGCCGAAATCAGCAACAGTGTTCTGTACTTAACGGGGCGTTTTAGATTGCAATTTGATCTACCGTGACTATTTCTGCAAACGCACCTTGGCTTGCATCAAACGGTCCACATTCTGGGGTGGTCTGCATAAAAATCCGGGCCTTATGATGTCACAATTCGTTTGTTGTTCTTAATTTTAAGGAATGCTCGCGCACTGAATGCGCTTGCCGAATTTGCAATAGTTCTAATGGTGTGATATACACTAGCATTGTATAACCAGTGGTATTATCACTGTCGCCGTATTATGCCCAACTGTCTCCAAACATTTCGGCCTCCTGCGTGTTACTGTTGTTCGGGGCTGTTTGATTTGAAACCTGGCAACCAAGTTGCTCAACCGGTGCCAAGGAAATTCATTCGGGAGTGGTAAAAGGTAAAGTGTATTTGAGGAGAACCCGCGGTCTTGCCGAGCGGTCAACCTTCGTTTAAGTAAACGATCCGGAATAATAAAGTCATGTTCGGCCCCAACGCCCGTCATTCTTCGCTGGGTTACGAGCTGGTAATGGATGTATCGATCAAAACCGTACCCCCCGGCAGTTAGCGAAACGCCAGTCAGTTTTCCAAAAGCAATCCTCTGCTGCTAATATTGACCGCTGTCGATCGGTGATTGTTATTCTGCTTCCCCTTCTATGTGAGAGATTCGGACTTTTGCGGCAGAAGTTTGGTTTCCTTGTCCTGTTAATACAAGTGTGGCTTAGGGTGAATTCTGCTCCTGGTTCACTGCTGGCCTGGCAAGGTTGATTCCCATTACTTTACGATGGGGGGTTGATTTTGACGGTGTACATCTACATTATCCTGTACTTCGAACCAAGTTAAAATGCGTGGTAAGTATGATCAAACACACCGACCAAAACACGTCATTTAAGTTAGCACTTTCTCTGTTATCTACCTTCACAGTGAATTTCGATCAACAAAGGAACGTTTTAACAACTAGAATCTAATCTTCCTTGTGGCGTTTAAGGAGAACCGAACCAGTAGCCACATTATTCCAATGCCCACTGGGGAGGGGAAGTAAGAATATCCATCTTAAATCAATTCTCAAATTAAGGACAAATTTGCCCGAGATGGAAAATGGAAAAATGTGGCGGCGACTGGAAGAAGAGCGGTGATGAGCTATGAGTAGTTGACCTCAAGTGCCATGCAGCCAAAAGGGTTAAACGAGCGTTCAGTAACGTCTACACCGACGATGATGAAAACGCGAAGTAGATTCAAATGAAACGCATATGCTTGTCCGTGAGATAGTGGGCATAAAGCTGTTCTCGCCGTTCGACCGAACGTAAAACAGCCAGGGCCAATGTTCAGCTCACCGGCTGTCAAAGTGGTCAGACAACAAATCACGCGTGAAACAAGGTTAGGTTCATTTGTCATTTTGATGAGCCACAGCCCAGGAAGGGAACTAGGGGAAGCTGAGTGCCTATATAAAACCATCTTATATATATAAAAAGATCGCAATAACACAGAAGTACAAAAAGTCTTGTAGCGCTTAATTAAAAGCGTATGATTCACGATAATTCTGCTTAACGCACCAACGAGAATCACGAGTAGCGCGTATCCCAGAAGCAGTCTGAAGCAAGAGATCATTTGAAGTGAAATGGAAGACAGACCTATCTGCTAATTGTCACTTCTTCGATGTGTGTCACAGCATCTTGATCTGCCGGTACTTACACCGATTTATATTCTTTTTGATCCGTGATAACCATGTTCAGAACGCCACTCGATTTCCAGGCGGGACCCATTGCTTATGCCAAAGTTCTTACTGCCACACTGAATAATTAGGGTTAAGTTTTGGAAGCAGCATACACAGTACCCTTGGAAAAGGGCTGCGAAGCATGAAGCCTAGTTCTAAAATGCCTCATTTGCTTTGGCACTGTGATAGCTCTCTGGTACCTACTGGAAATTAGTACGATGACCAAATCGTGACCTTAAGGCTAAAAACAAAAATGCAATTATTTCCGTTTTGGGGGAAGGCCTTAGTCTAATCCTGAAGTCCACTTTTCAGCTGCACATAAACCCATAACCAACAAGTGTGCAGCCGTTGTGCCCAGGCTTACTCGAGCTGTCGCACGTGACCCATGTCTCAGACCACCTATGCTGCAAATTAATGCACAGTGTGGCTAACGATTACAGCATGGCCTAATTTAAGAGTATAGTACGTAGCTTCCTGGGGCGGTTACATGTCCACCAAGAAAGCCGAATTGCTCATACATGAGTCTGTTGGCTTGGGGTTATACTGCACTGTTTCTGCACAGTCCAGATTGATCAAAAATTACCACTTATTTCTGTTTCTCCTTTAAGGCGCCTCGAAAAGCTAGTGGCGAACATGTTCTGGACTATGATGAATTTTATGGACTTTTATTTTGCGGCCGACCAATTCAGATTTTGATTTTGCCATTACGGTTACTCATTGAGACTTTTTACGGACACGCGGTGTAGTCACGGATCATCCTGATGGAAAGCGGTTTGTTTTGGTGCAGCTCATTTTCGTTTTATCATCCAAGTTAGCGGATCGCGGACTTCCAGTTTTCTCATATTGACCTTTGTTTGTCAAGTACAGAAAGTCGTTCGCTGAACCTTTGGGGCCAAACAGCTTAATGCAGATCTCGTATTACGTTTGCTTGCTCTTAACCGTTGCGACCACTTGTGATTCACCCTTACTCGGCTCTGTGCGATTGCAATACTGGCAACCCAAGTACTTTGCACACACAGAAAAGATAGTCGGAAGCGGTAAGAGTTTGAGTATATTTGAAAGGAGCGTGCCAGCGCAACGTGCGTCAGCAACGTCCAAATGGCAACCGCGCTGGGCGGTCAACGTTCGGCCAAATAAGCAATCCGAAGGAACAAATCCATGTTCCACTACAGATGTGATCAAGCACCCAAAATGCCTGTCTCCAAACCAAGGTGTACATAAAACCCTTTGGACGTAATTCGTGTACTTCGTGGTTTTGCCAAGGGCTTAGGGGGGTCCACCGGTTAATCTGATTGCAGTGACCGAGAGATTTTCGGCAGCTTCCTATTTTGTACCGCGGACAACTGTAGTTAGATGGCAGCCTGCCGAGCAGTAATCCAAGATTACACTTTTGGTTGGACGTCTAGAACCTACTGAAGCGCGAATTATTGCAAATCTTCAGCTTTCAGTTCACTGTCTCTCTTCTGCAACCCTTCTTTTACAGCAAAATGCAACACCATTTACTTAGTCAATAGTTTATTTTAAAAAATCGTACCCGACGATGAAATGTTTCACCCTCGAAATATAAAGTATCTAAATCGTCTTTATTGACTCCTTCCATTTCACTCTCATGGCCGTCAGTAACGCTGAATAAGTGTATGCTGAAAAATCTAAACTGCAAAAATACTTGGTGCTGCTAAGTGGTAAATCTAACACAGTTATTTCATTCTCATACGGATCTTCGCTTCCGGCACTTTGAACATATCATCTATTTGTTATTTCTCTACCCACCAAGGAAGTGCAGCCCTAATTGGAACCCATGAAAGAGGCCGCGGTTTTCCACGGGTTTGCCATTAATCAGGTACACAAAATCCCGCACAATAACATTCTCATCTTCAGGCACCCCCAGAGACGTCATCGCACATGCGCTGGCTATTGCAATATTCAACCCTGACGAGCACAGTATCAACGTCTCCAGGGCATTCTTTGAGAATAACCACGAATTAATCCAGAAGGATTCACCCTAACTGATTGCAGCGCAATGCTACTATTCTGCGTGCACAAAATCCTAGTCGCTAGCCCTAATCAAGGGGAAAAACAGTCCAATAACTAGAACACCAGTCATTTCTTACTGCACGTAACGAAATTCGAAAGCATGCAACAGAATGTGACTGTGTGTTTAGGAGCACTTGAACAATGAGAATAAGACTTACTCCTCGAAAACACTGTAAACAGGCAGATTTTAAACGTCGTTAAGGAAGCAACTGAAATCAAGTATAAACCTGTGGGCTGATTGTGAAGAGTAAAATACATTGCACGATGGAAAGCTAAATTTCATTAATCATATGTAAAACTTTTATGGTTTTTAATTGCCCATCGTGCCTTTCGCCAGCTCACGTATAAATAACCTACTTTAACTGATCAAGACACCGGAATAAAAGGCACCATTTCGGGGACGATTTGAGGAAAATCTGAGCCTGTGTTGGGGATCCAGAATGCGACGGGCGTCCATTTGGTCGCATGTAATCATGCGACAGTAGATTTGCCTTTGGGGTACTTATCAAAGGTCCAGCATAAGGGCATCGTAGATGGCAACATGAAACAGAAAGGAATCAAACACTCTTATTCGACTGCCACGAAATACTACATAATTCGACAGGTATCACCCAGCTAACTGTCCGGCAGGTAACAAAAATATTGTCATTTGTTTCCTGATTACATCAAGCAGAGAAACCTGAATATTTGCTGAAACCGAGAAAGATGAAAGAGAAGCGAATTTGCCTTGCTAGTTATACTCGCTATGCTCAGAAAGCAATACCTTATCCGTGTTAAAATAGGCACCAAGACAATGGTTCTTAATGCTTTCAAGGAAATGTCGCATCATAAAGTTCCACGAGAAGTGATTTGCATATTTTCCGGTTTGATTGTTTTTACACTTTCCCAGAGAGAGAGAATTGATCAATTCCATAAAGTAAAAGGAATGTGCTAAAACATTTTCGTTCGATTCCTTTTATTTTGACCTAAAACCACTAGAATTTTCCTTAATGAATATTTAATTTTCTCATATAGTGAAGTAACACAGATCCTCAGTAGAATCTTCAATTACATGGGATAAATTTCTACCTTACTGGCGTGTTTAATCACTTTTTCTCCACGGAGGTTTAAATAAATCAAAAGGT
Source organism: Fasciolopsis buskii (assembly GCA_008360955.1). Classification (NCBI taxonomy): domain Eukaryota; kingdom Metazoa; phylum Platyhelminthes; class Trematoda; order Plagiorchiida; family Fasciolidae; genus Fasciolopsis; species Fasciolopsis buskii. The sequence goes on along the minus strand of LUCM01002463.1, from coordinate 92,642 downwards.
TGTTCTGTGTTTGTAAGGCATGGGCTTATATATGAGTATCGACAATATAACATCTAAAGAGAAAGCGCTTCCTATGATAACATCAAATGTGTTTGGATTTGGAACGGAGATCAGTGCCGCTACAATTCATAGTTACATGGTAGTCACTAATTTTTACTAAGTAAAGTCAACTTCTGAAATTGCCCAGAATTCCATCCCAATATGGCGCGGGAAATATTCATCCCGGAGCTGCTACGCAATATCCCAAACAGCATTAACACTCCCAAAAGGTCGCAGAACGTACCCCAAAACGCTCCTGAACGTCCCTCTTTGAAACATTATTTGAATTATTTTGGGTGGATTTTTGAAATAACTTAATTCCGGATTTCCCAGTCGCAATGTGCAGCTAATCTACTCACCTCTATTAACAGCCTAAGACAAACCCAAATTCCACGAGGTATCAGACTTCCCGAAGGTTCGATCCGCACCTGCATCTTTTACCATGTGCCAAACACATCATCCCAAGAGATAATCGGAACGAATAAGTATAAGGTTTGAGCATGTGCGCACCCTTTGTCAATAAAGTTACACAATATTCTGTAAATTTGGTAAAAATTCGGCGGTTTCTAGCATTTTTAATTAATACAGTGCAATAGAGGTATTTGTCCTAAAACCCCTGTTGATCCAAAAAAAAATAAATTAGTGGACGTTAGTATTACTTCTGCATAATAATGGAATGTTAGTGCAATCGATAAAAATAGATGCAAGCGTAAAGTAAAAGATACCTTAAACAAAAGCTGACGTTTTTCCTCTGACGCTTTTTAATCTAGTTCCAGGATATTGCATATCGCATAGGGCATACAAATCTATAGGAGAGAAGCCCCGTAAATCCCCACTTACCCGTTGCCGATGCGCAAAAGTTTGTCTCAGATGAGCAGTTTACCCATCAGCAGCCTTCATGTTCAACTGCTGTCACCATTAGCGATTAAAAAGTCATCGCCGAAATTTGGGGCTTTCATATTCACCAGAAATTTCGCCGTAAGCCTTCGTTTATAATATCACAGATTCTTTATATTTTCACTGAGAATGGTAAAATCAGACACGCTATCCGCGGCAGACCCTAGTCGCTAAGTTCTGGTTGCAAATCTGTTTGCAGTTGACAAACAAGTCCCCTTTAATTTCCTGAATATCGTCTCACAGTGACAATTGCATGGCTTAATTGAATTATTCGAATAATTTCGGAAACAGTAATAAGCGGAAATCTACTCTCCCAAGCTTTCTTCCGTTATTATTCTGGACGGCTTAGTCGATGCTTTGCTTGCGCTTGACGCAATGTTGCTGTGAGCAGTTTTACTGAAACACAAGTGACAGCAATAAGGACAACACATTTAAGGCCGTTTTTTGCCTCAGTGAGCTAAAACCATAAGTAGGTGGCCATAAGAAATTAACAAATGAAGTTGGGGTTAGTTGCGTTTATTTCCGTGGTTCGCAATATTGAGCGATGGATGTACACTGGTAATATCTTTCAGTTCAATTTGCTTTGAAAACCACGTGGTCTGTTTGACAATTATCAGTGTTATATTCTCTTCAATTTTGCAGTCTGTAACATCGATAGATTTTATATGACGAAATGACTGGCATGATATTTACCTTTTATGTCTTCCATCGACGTCCATAATTTCAGCTACGTCGAAAGAAGGTAATTCCACGAAACCCCCAAACTGACTGACTCGCTGGTAAATGTTTACAGCAGTTTTTCATTTCGTAATCACACCCTCATACCGAATTTTTGGTGGATACTAAGCATATGGACTTAAAACTTCAACGGTGCCTGATGATCGTCTCCCACCAGACGTTCAGTAAGCGATGTGACCCTCGTTGACCACAGGACACCATCGTCTATTCCTCTCATTCACAATCGGTAAAGAAGCGGTCACTAACTGATCACTCAACAATCTTACTGAAGTTAGTATTCACATTAAAATCTAATTTGACACATGCCCTAATTATGCTGACTGGGGTAGAAATACCACATGTTCACGGTACGGTAGTAACAGCCTTTTACACCGCATTTTGCTAGCAACGACATTCACCAGGTCTTCGGAGGGGTAGAAATTTTCAAATCTTTAGGCGCAATAACATGAAAGGCTTACTAAAAATGTCGTCCGCATATATATATAATCGCTATTACACTGTTTTCCAGTAATGTCAGGAACCATGGCCGATGAGTGAAAAATTAAGCCACTGTGACACTCACGACTGAATATTCACTTAGCCCCTCAAACTCCTATTTTATTTCTGCAAAACGATATTGTACAATCTTGAGTACTGGATATAGGAATATACTGTGATATATTTAACTACCTGTTCATGCTCTAATTTCATCTCAGACTGTGCGGAATTCTTTTACTCCAATACATTCAGTGTCACATACAGGGAGGCTTGGATACTGGTTGGAAAATGTTGTATGGTTGTAATATCCTCTCCTTACCTACACGTTCGGTCTCCGGACGTGCCAAAGCGTCAACCAGCTAACGGATTTTTTCATGCGTGGCGGCCTCTGCGGCCTTGAAGAATTATTTGTTCCCCAATAGTATTTCGGCCTATTACGTTTTCGGATTTTTGCATGCATGACACAACGCGAAAGGCCGAAAACCTATCCTATGACTCGTGTAATTGCACGACGTCACTAATACGCATTTGTACGTAAATATTTAGATCGTTTCTTTTTCGTCAAAGAAATCGATGGATTTATCCCCAAGCAGATGGCAGTGGTGTAAGACAAAATCCAAATAATAAGTAGGCCATTTTTCGCAGCACAAAATGCAGGCGAACACCGATAGTTACAAAAAGTTCATATAAAACACTTCAGGATGTTGATTCTTCGGAACCACAGGTCCCATGTACAGCAAAAAATGTCTTCACTTGGAACCCTTCCGGTAGTCAAGGGTATCACAGTTCCTACAAACTCCTTGGAATTCATCATCCAAAATACATTGGAACAACTGAATTATGTTGCTTAGCAGATAACACCGAATTCACAAAGAGCAAGGCTCGTCTCGATTTGCTAAATCAGCAACATCCATTTTATAATGCCTAGAAAAAACATGTGCATGTGATCCGTAGAAAACGTTTCAATCATATGCGCAGGCAGTTTTTCGAGCGGCGAATCCAGTGTGATGTTTCCTTTGCCACCTGGGTCTGAAATCAAATCGGTTCTCGACCTAAAAAGATACCCCGTGAAAACCAGAAGTCAAAATATGTTGCAGCCTATTCTGGTAAATCCTTGAACCACAAATGCAAACATTTAAATAGTCTTCAACACTGACGGTTTGGTCATCCCACAGTATGCCCTAGTGATGACCGTGGCTACCGTGTCTACCTAACTTAAACCACGACTGTTGTGGTGAGCCATGAAACAAACCCGTAGCATCAGCATGCAGCTGAATCTTTATGTCATTTTTGGCAGTGTGTCGCCTGCTCGGTGTAAACAACATCCTATCCGAAATGAATGCACTTTTCGACACCAACGGTCTTCATCACTTTTTGAGATGGCGATCCTAGTAGTGTAAGTGGATCAATGGGTGATTCCTGATCAATTTGCTTATAATTTTTCAGTATTATCTTCATAGCATCCACAAATAAGTGCGTTTCTAATGCTGTTTCATGCGGCATATGAAGTACTAATGTTGCAGAGACGAAGCCTATTCACAGTGTAGACGGAAACTCAAAGTATTACTAACAGTTAATATCGACGTTACTGCTTTGTATTCCCCAGTCGTTCATGAATTGCAAGATGCAGTCAGATATATCCATTACTCAGAACAAATTTCCGATTGGCTCATTTATTCAGTAGTTCTCTATGATAGTATCTGATGCAGAATCACATTGTTTTTTTCAGTTTCTTTGTCATTGCAACACATTCCCATCCCACACAAAGCTGCTATACCCGTAAAACTTTCCGAAATTTCCAAAGCTTCGTCCCCAGAGGAAGATAAAACTGTTTCCATTGAAGTTCCACAAATGAATTCAGAGTCATACGATGTAATAGAATACCCTACTTAAAATAAAAACCTTCGAGCACCAGAATGTACCGCATAAATCTCCGATCCATTGCCCAGAATCTGATGGTTGTACGGACCCCACCTCAGCGCGAGCACCTCTAAGTGCTTCATTAATTCGGCCTAAGTAACCACAGGTATTTAATATCCTATTTTAATTTTAAGTGGATGAATTGGAAACCTTCAAAGCTAACAAAACAATGAGCAACAGAGTGATCTGTGGAAGCTAATTCCAAAATTAATCAAACTATTACGCTACATGATTATCTTTAATAATAATAGGACCCTTCCTGATAGATATAGGATTTACTAAGAACAAAATATTTAGAATTTATACTTACATAACAAGAGTTCCATTTTATTAAACTCATTTCTGTAGAAATTTCTCCAAATAAATGCCGCTCATTGGTGTCATTCTTTGAGGGCACTGCAGCAATCAGTGAACATAACGAGAACAGGCTTTCTCCATCCAAGGCAACTGGTAGCAGTTCTCAAAATCAAATGACCCTCACAGCTGAAAGTCATTAAGAACGCGGAAAGCACAAACAGCCATACTTTTGAAAACAAAACAAAAATAACACACTTCCATGAAATGAAATCATCATGCGAAATCAAATCACTCAGCTAGTTGGGTGTTATCAGTCCGCAAACTTATTGAGGATCTTGAAAAAACACCATTAACGTATGTTCCGTTGCTGTCTTAGTAAAATAACAGGTACAAAAGTTGTCATACTGAGTATTTTTAAGCAGCTGTCTAAAGGAATTCCACGATATCACCGGATTACACAAAAGCGATGCGCAGAAGACCGTTTTGGAACGCTTTGGCATTCCTTGTGCTGGCTGGCATTGACCGCGGGGGTACACGCGGACAAAAAGACACGTTCTGCACAAGTACCCACGTTCTCAACGATTTGCTTGCCAAGATCCACGGAAAGAAATAATCACGATGCTTATTTCACCATGATTCCACTAGTTCGCCACAAACACGAAAAGATACAACAGCGAACAGCCAATAATTCTGACAGTCATAGTGCCCAATATGTTATGGACTGAAGTCTCCAAAATGCAGAAGTAGAAAACGTCAACCTGGAATTGGAGAATTTTTCATTTTCTATCTCCATTTCCAGCATATTGGATATGAGGTAGTATTAGGAGATTATATAGTTCACGAAATTATTCAATACTCAGAAAGGGCGCACAGCTCAGCAATGAGAAACCATGGGAGTACTGTACAGATGCTTCATCCTTGTTAGAAATCGTCGGCGGTGCACATCCAACACGTTTGAACTGGTCCGTTCGTCCCGGGTGAGCGTTCCGGTTCAAGTGCGCTGGATACGCACTGTTGGTAACACTTGACTGTGACGAAGCAGCTGTACAATATTACCATGGGTTCTTATGCACTGAAAATTCGTTTGGTGTTACCGGTAGTAACGCGCAAGTCTGAGCTGCCATATTAGATTTGGTTTTGTAAATGTTGCAGCTGAATAATGCACTCTCCGGGCCTCGGCTCACTCTGGATTTCCTTTTTGTGTTGTCCATTCATATTGTAAAATGTAAGAACCCCATCGAAGAGCGCTGTCCCATCGCGTGCATATTGCACCGGTGTTCTAAGGTCTAGTTATTATTGGTGCTAAGTCTCACGTTTTCAGTCTTGACCCTAGTCCACTCCCATACCGCTTAATGGAACAACAACGGCCAAACGGCCCCTGACCAGTCAGCACGGCGGTTTCATTTATTTGTCATAACCTAGCCGCTTACATTTGTCCGCACAAGATAGACCTCACTGACCGACTGTCCGCTGTCTCGCATACTCATTGTCTCTTCTTTGGCCCACATTTCGCCTCTGTTTGTCCTAAAATCGGATCGCTTCTTCGCTGTCCCAGAATTAGGGCGATGGTATGGTCTCTCATCTTTTGAAATTCCCGTTTGTCAGCCTTTTATTCCTCGTGTCATTCGCCCGAGTGTCAACGGGCTTGTTGGACAGTCCTGTGTCCCAGACATGAGCCATGCTCACATCCACATGACTCATCCAGCCGAAACTCAGCGGCCTTGCACCTATGCCACCGACTTGTTACCCTACCTCACAAATGGAAAAAGAGCACGGGTTGAAAACCTTGCGCCAGCGACCGAGTAAGAGTAAATTGGTATCTTAACCGGGAAAGCCACAGCCACCAAGTTAACGGGTTTGCCGACACGACGTTGTACATCCCTATCAATGTCTGTAGACTCTACTACTAGGTATCTGTTAGTACAGTATCTAGAAGTAAGATAATGATTGATTAACAGAACCACTGAGCCTCGTAATTGCGTACGCACTACGAACGAAATCGATAGTACGATAATTAGGCCCTCTAATGATGTAAGTGAACAAATCAGCTCACTTGTTAAGTGAGACTTTCCCATACTCCATAGCCCTGATTTTGGCTGGTAAACTAGACGTCAATTGGTAAAAGACGATAAAAAGTTCCACGGTCACTGGTTGCAAGGGAATTCTGTATTTGACTTGCACGCCTTTAGGGTGCACACTAACACCGTGATACTTATCAGTCAGTCATAACAGCAAACAAAATAGAAACGAATGGACGTATTTGAGATTGTTAGCAAATTGGTGGCAATAAAGGAAAGCGAAAAACCAGTTTTTGGCTAACGCGGTAGTGCAGAACAGGTAATGCAGAATAAAGGAGGTGGGGGTTGGGGTGGGGTGGGATTGGGATGGGGTGGGTGTAGGGGAATTCACTTAACAACGAGGCAACGTCAGGTAGTGAAACTAGCATATGATGTAAATCCAGTAGTCTAAAGCGGGGAACTAAAAACTGTTTTCGTTAGGAGGTGGTGCGCAGTTGAATTATTTTGCCTATACCATATAAGATAGAAGACAAGGTACCTAACTTGAAAAAAATGAGCAAAGTGCCAGGGGATCTTAACCTCCACAAGAGTTGTTTTTTTGCTGCATATTATAATGGGTAAATCCCCATGGCTAAACGATATACTCTATGGGGGGAAGTTAGGAGAATATTCAAATAAGAATCAGCTTATACATCCTGTTTTTAAAGACGGAAAGATTGTAACTAGGTTGTGATACAGGAAGTGGAAGGATGTTCCGCAATCCGGAAGAATAATGAAGATTGAAGGAAAGAAGTACGAAACCTAGTAAAAGAAACTAGCTGCCTGGGTGCCAGAACGGTGAGAAAAGGTTTCAGGTGAAGGAATTGCTGAGACAAGCTTCGTAATACAAAAGTCAAAGTAATTATGGTAAAAAGTGAATATGAACGCAACTGCCCGACGTTGGGATATAACTATAAAGTAGATGTTAATGAAGGGTCACTGATGGCTTTCCGTTGAACCCGACAAAAAACAAGAAAACTGGGCAAAGCCTCAATCCCACACGCGACTGAAGTTTTCAAATACTGGATCGATTTAAGCATTTTACAAGAGAAAATGAGTTAAGGTGAATAAACTCCTGGCACGAAACAAAACCAACCTTGAGCGCAGCGCGGGAAACAAACATAATGAGGAAGATAAACAGTCTGTAGAAGTGAAAATAGAGGGATAAGAGGACAGATATAGGAAAACGAATGACGTGTAAAGAAAATTGAAAGAAGGTAGGTTTGCAAAGCATTAAATGTTCCATGATTGTTGAAGCCCCGGAAGAGTGGTATTCAAGGCAGGACTTTAAAGGTACACTGACGACACAACGGTCACGATCGATGTTGGTGTTTGCATGACTAGAATTGCGGTAAAAAGATGAAAATGGAGAGTGGGGTCATTGGCAAAAGAATGGATTGGGTTGAAGGCAGTGAACAGAAGATCAATAATGGATAAAAGAAAGAGAGTGGGCACAATTATTAAATTTCGGGGAAAGTCAACTTTTACGGAAAATGGGTGAGACTGAAACCGACCAACTCAAACGGAAGGGGTTTGGTCACTGAGAAATCTGATGTCCGCGATACGAAAACGAGACAACGAGACTACGACTTGACGTGGTGTGACTGCTTGCATGCCTCCATAACCCAACGAGCTATACCGGATGGCTTATCTCAAGTCAAAGATCCAATCATGCCTGGAAGGTCAATGATTAGAGGCCTGACGAAGTAGTCCCCTGGTCGTCCAAGTCGGTGTTTGATCTGAGTTGGCAGCTAAGTCGGGAAACCGAATGGAAGAATAATTGATCCAGGTGGATGGGCTTCCATTCAGGCACACCACGCTGCCTTGCGGTAAGGTTCTTGTCAGAACCAAAGGCTTTGGTTGAGAACCCTAATCGCTCTTCTGCTTAGCGGCTGGACGCTCTTGCAGCACCCGTCCATCAATCTCCATTAATTACACGCCTACAAATAATTCCATACTGCATTGGTCGTCCCCCATGATAAGCAGGACCGCGCTGCCCATCGCATCGAGCGTAGGTGGGGTAGTGAT
>LUCM01002463.1:53731-80652 GCA_008360955.1 Fasciolopsis buskii | reverse complement strand
CCCCAGTTAATTTTCACACTGGGTGGGGAAGCTCTGATGAAATCACTTACATCCTTGCTTCCTGATTTTTTGGAACAAGGAGTGTATTCGGTTATCGTGGGGCGAGTCACTGATTGTATTCATCTTCAAAAAGGGCACACGGAGTGACTGCAGCAATCATCGTGGGGTTAGTTTAATTTCGATAGTTATTAAGGTGTTAGCTCCGATAAAGCTGCGTCGTTTGACACCAATTCGCGAGAGTAATATCCGCGAACAACAGGCCGGACTTCGTCCAGATCGAGGTTGCATCGACAAAATATTCACTCTTCGACAGATACTCGAAACGCGCCACACACACGCACACCGCCGCCCTACGATCGTAGTCTTTCTCGACTTGAAAGATGCGTTCGACTCAGTGGATCGGACAGCACTATTCAGTGCTCTCCACGGGAAGGGTATGCCAACAAAGTTTGTGAACCTGTTGCGAGCATTGTACTCGCATACCTATGATCGCGTGAGGGTATACGGTGAACTATCAAGTGCATTCGAAACGACTAGTGGCGTTCGACAAGGGTGTCTCATCTCTCCATTCTTGTTCAACTTCGTCATGGACGAGGTTATGGAAAATGCCTAACGAGGCCTCCGGGATGCAGGAGTCGAACTGGGAAATGGAGGAAAGCTATGCGACCTAGATTACGCAGACGACGTCGTGTGCCTTTTCGAGTCTGCGGACCATGCACAACGGGCACTAGACATACTGTCAAGATCGGTTGCTCGGTTCGGCATGTGCTTTGCACCTTTAAAGTGCAAAATACTGTTACAGGAATGGACGAATGCAGTGCCGAACTTGACACTTGGTGGAGAGGAAATAACAATAGCGGACCGTTTCACCTACCTTGGTAGCTGCGTGTCGAACGATGGTAGCTCGGGAGTGGAGGTAAATATGCGTATATCCAAGGCTCGCGCAGCTTACGCTGGAGTGAAGCACTTGTGGCGTCGGCCTGATATTTCACTGGAGTTGCAAGGTCGTGTGTACTGTGCCGCAGTGCGTTCAGTTCTGTTGTACGGTTGCGAGACCTGGAGTATGCGTGTGGGCGATGTTCGTCAGCTGGAGGTTTTCGACTACCGATGTCTACGTAGTAAGGCTAGGATTGGATGGAGTGACCGAGTGAGTAATATTGAGATTAGGAATCTGGTAGTGGGTGCCACTTCTGAGAATAGCTTGTTTCAGCGTATGAAACTTAGTAGACTACGCTGGTTGGGTCACGTGTTGCGTATGACGAGCGCTTGTCTACCATACTTTGCCCTATTTTGTGTTCCTCCTGAGGAATGGAAGAAGCCATGTGGAGTCCAACAAACGACGTGGCAACGTGGGATGAGAAAATGTACAGCGAAGTTAGGTAAAGTGGCTGTCTCACGCCTTCGTGGTTGGCGTCCGAAAGACTCGTCAACTTGCTGGCTGGAGACACTGAAGGATATGGCAGTGAACCGTGAAGAGTGGCGGTCGTGCTGTCATTTTCTATTGAATCAGAATGATTGAAACAGTGCGTTTGTACAGTTGGACTGTTCCGTGTGTTTGCTGCAGCAGCATCTTATCCTTTCCTGCCTCTGAAGGTCCACTCCTTGTTCCCCTTGGACATTCACTCTTTTTATAGAAACTTGTAACCATGGGGAAAGCCAGCGGTCAGTGGGACTTGCCTTGCCTTTTAGCGCTGAGCGATGATGATCATGATCATGATCATGATGATGATCATGATGATGATGATACGACAAACGGGGGAGAAGTTCATGCCATACACCCCTGGGTACCTTAGAGATATCTACCAAAGCCGACCAGGAGTGTTAGACGAAGGCCAGTTGATTTCCGCTTGAACGACAAGATCAGAATCCATATTGGTTGTCGCCCAGTAGTCTTTCAGACTGAAAATGTTGGTCGAAGATGGTAATTTCAAATGTTCTCCAAAGACCATTTTTGAGGGAAGTCGGATGATAGTTGTTAGTGTCAGGGGAGCTCCCACATTTAGGAATAGTTAAAATCATCTTCTGTTTCAAGTGGTAGGAAATATAGGTAATTCGAGAGAAAGGCAGAAGATGCGACGTAATAGAGCGACCAATTCACAGGCACTTATTTCAAGACAATGGATGGAATGCAGCCTGGACCGGGTAGTTTGGTTTTGCACATTAGACGTTACAGGAGCTTTCGTAAGAAAGGGATGAGAACTTGATCTGCCTGCCGTCTGTTGTGACGCACTCACGTGGAGGTCGAGTATCTTTTTGTGCTGTTACGGTGCAATAAAACATAACCAAAACTTGAAGACTAATAAGAAGAAATATTTTCAATATTTTAGCATGTGTTTAGAGATATCTCGCATCCACATTACGGTTTCTTTTCAACTGCTTCTAAGTGGATGAAGCAGTTTTCTCTTACAGCCTCATCTACTCTAATCGACGGGAGGCTAATTCTGATTCATCTTCTTAATGGACATCTTCCCGTGTCCACCAAAACGGTTTTTTTGTATCCCTCATCGTCGACTGAGGCACTCGTTGTAGGAATCTTATCCTACAGGCTAAGAAGTGACTTTCTTCTGGTCAAAGGAAAGTCAGAGCAAACGTAGCACTTAGTCAGAATTCTAACCAACGCAAGCAGGTTCCGAAGTGAATGTGTACTTCAAAGCTGCATAATCCAAGTCAGTCGTATCACTATCGGCCTTGCGATACGAACATCAAATTCCTAATAATCAAATGTAAACCTGTATGTGTAGTTGATGGCACCATAATCAATCACTTCTTCCGTCTAACATCTTGGATATTCCTTGAATTTTGCGATAAACTTCTGGTATCAAATTCGACAGCATCATGGATCTCAATGGAAGTAAGATATCGATGTTCTGCGTTGTAGGTTTGCACGCTGATCTTTCTAGCTTGTTTGTGTTGACCCGTGCCGAGGACGTCGACTGCTTCAGTAAAAGAGACTGAAGCTACATACCTGGTCAAACGCGGTGGACGCTTTGCACAGAGCTAGGCACTTGATGTCAGCGTTTTTAGCAAGGCTTGTTAGTTCTTTGGAGTCCTAGATGTCGGCAGCAGGTCCTGTGTAATTCAGTATTTCAACCAAATGCATGGTGAATGGAGATAATATTTACCGCTGTCACCTTCAGGAGTTGAAGTTATTTGACATATAAGATTAACACCCGAGGGCCGCACTTACGCTAGCTGACCTGGCGAGGCCAAAAGGAGACGCTTGGTAGGGGAATAAAGTAGGTCCATAAATATAAACCTACAGCATGAATCAGCCTTATCACTAGACGGATGAAAGGAGGCTCCAACTAGCGGGACTTCCAATGTCTATTAAGTCTTGGTTTTAATCGCAGTACCTTGTTCCTGTGGCTGAACTGAAAAACTATTATGGGATACTCCATCCAATGGGGGAATATCTTCTCAGTTCATGCTACCAGGGTTCGTCAGATGGAAAAACGCGGTAAGGGCCGATGAGCGCCAGTCGTTGGTATTTAAACAGGAGCTGCTTACAGAGAGCACATCGGAGGCTGCGCTGGAACTGCTGTGAGCAACAAACGTGCTTTCAAGCAAGAGACAGATTGAAACGGCTACAATACCACCAATATAAAACATTTTCTTTTGCTCCCAAAGGTGTAGACAGCTAGCAAACTTATAAGAAATTCAACTTCCCGAAAGTCACAAGCAAACGGTCCCATCACTTGACGGGAACATGTCTTCTCCAGCCTGTTGTTGAATTCTGTAAGATTTTTCGTATTGTACTACGAAGTCTTGATGTGTTGGTTTCAACGGAGTATCTTGGTAGCAGCTACACACGAGTTTTGTGAGAGTGGCAAGAGCGCTTCCATCCGTTTTGGGTACAAAGGCTTCAGTCTCATCTGACGTTAGCTAGGTTTTACTCAGAGTGCAAACATCTTCAATTCAGTTATTCAAAAGATCGGCAACAAGGAAAAATGAACTCCTTTTTCTAACCAAAGTAACTGAACGGTAGATGATAACAAAATCATGTTGTTTTTGAAGCAATTTTATTCATATATTTAGGTCTCAGTTCAAAAGTTCTCAAAGAGAACGTTACCGTACACATGATGTTTGGACGACGGAGATCGTGCACTGACTGCGGTCCTGGTTGGGGGAAACGCATTCACGGTATACATTCTCTGATTTTATCCATTCCTTTCTTTACCAATGGACTGGCAAAGTACATCTATTTCAGGCTGGGTGGCGACAACCTGCGAGCTGCCAAATTGCTAGAGGTAGGAGGATTCGAACCAGCGATAGTTAGATGGAATTCTTGACTTCTGACTATTACCTGTGTTAAACGCTTTAGCCATTACGCTACCGGGCAGGCTCTGAAGGGTTTGTTCACCTTCACCACATGATGCTGCACCTGCAGAGAAGTCATCTATCAGTAGGGGACGATCGCTATCAGCTAGCGGACAGTAACCGTGCAAATCAGTGACGGATACGTGCAACACCATCAGGTGGTGAAGTTGAACAAACCGTTCACAGCCTGCCCGGTAGCGTAATGGCTAAGGCGTTCGACTCAATCGTTCGCCCCGGGTTCGCGTCCCAGTTCGGGCGCGGTCCATATGCACTGCTCATGATTCCTAACAAGGATGAAACAGCTGTACGCTGCTTCCATAGTTTCATTGTGGTGAGATGAGCGATCATGTTGCATGGTGAATTATTTCATGAAAACATTCAATCTCCTACCACTAAAACATTACCTGTGCTCTCAGATACAAAGTACAACAATTTCGAAAAGATTCTATCCGAACCGACTGCACCGAATCATCGAACTTTACTAATGAAACAAAAAGGTTAGTGGAGCTCTGATTGAGGAGTAAACAATAATGTTAAGGATTGGATATTTACACGCGTTTGTCTAATCCAAACGAAAATCATCTCGATAAATCTGGCTAACCCTGGTAATCCATGAACTAACACAACATCGACCTATCTCCTGGGAGCATTTTAGTCATTTATTAGCCTCTAAAATTTTTTAATAGAATATGACCATCTTTTCGTAGTTTCTCTGATCACTGCTTAGCAGGTATGAGAGAATGCCATTTCCTGTTGCCTAAGTAACAAGCGAGGCAGTTTTACGGTTTTCCGCAGCACTCTGAGGACGACACCGTTTTTTGCTACAGTTAGTAAACAACGGAATACGCTTTACTGGACAACCGACATTGCACGCGAGACACTGCCTATGTGATTTGTTCAACTATCTCATTCGAATGGGTTGGCTAATCTAAAGTCACGTAAGGATTTTTCAGTCAGATGAAAGCATGTGACTTTTCACCGTACTTTAATTCATGTGGTCAGCCGGTGAGAAGAGATGAACTGCAGTCGAGTTGCAACGGCCCAAGATGAAATAGGGGCAATTATCTGATATTAACATTCCGTCCGACATGCTTGGTACCTTCGTAGCAAACGAAGAACTGCCATTTTTGCTGAAAAACCTCGCATAATATAAATCAAAAGAATTGGTTCACAAGTATGATTTTTAACCAGATAATAATTATGAGATTGCTCCTGTCAAAAGCAGGATAGAAAAAGGAAAGAAATCTTATCAAGTGCTTGTTCATACGCATGATGCAACATACTTTGCCAGTGTTCATTATGGATTTGTTCCTTCGGATTGATTGATAATCTTTCGGTAATGTTCTCATTTATCCCGCAAAGACCCTGAATGGGCTAAAGTGCACCAAGTGTGTCCGAATGCTAACATTGCTACCTTACCAGCTTGTTGGCAGACTGGACCGCTGTAGAAAAGAAATATTTCTTCGTTGTCTTGTTATTCAATTTTCACTTTTGAACAATGCTCCCTTAGAGGGCTGTCAAATATCTCACTGTTCATTTTAATGTGGCATTTACGGTGTAACAGGACCATAGCAGAACAGCGATCTACGACACTTAGGTTTTCGCCCTCATTTGATAGTGGTGTTTTTCCGCCAATCCCGGTGCAACTAAATAATGCAGAGGGGTTACCAATAGGCGGAAAAAACCTCTGGTAGAAAGAGTAACATTTCATTATCTTACTATTAAGTAATAATATTTTTGCGTATGGCTATAGTCGTTTGGTCAGTTAGGGTCCGCATTTATGCACGAGTAAGAGTATCTTATGATCACACATACTTTCACATTTTTCAGATAAAAGTGTTTACTAATTTGGCACTTGTAAAGACGGCTATTTAGTAGAACGCATACCATTGTTAGAAGCTCTTGAGAAGCAGCTAACGAATCAAGCTAATTTAAGATAAGAATGATGTGGGTGCCAGATATCCTTCTTCAAATGATGCAAAAATGCTGCAAGAAAAACAGTGATGAACGATAATTTATAATGGTACAAACTCTTAACGAGGCCCAGCAATTCATCGGTCACCTACCATCAGTGATCAGAAGTTTATATGAGCTATATAAAGACGGCGATCTTTCAGCGAACCCATACTGCCTGGCATAGATGTGAGATTTCTCAGTTGGAGATAGACTACTTACAGTGTTTCTCAGCGATTCGGTCGTTTCCACGAAAACCTCCGTTACTCCTTCTTTATGCAATTGGATTGGAGTTAGCTCTACGTTCAACGGCTGTAGTTGACACGGTGCACGGTACTTGAGCCTCGACGTATCTCAGTTTCATTTTTTGTCTATCCTAGCCTGAGTCACATGTGAGCCCATCGAAGAGCGTTTTTCAGCAGGCATATTGCACAACCCAATCAAGGCAGTCTGCCGAAACCTGGCTTTCAGCCTGCATCAAAAATAAAATCGATTTATGGCTGGCAACCATGTTTCCTACTAAACTCCAATAGTAATTAGCAGTCCGGTAGCGAACCCGAACTATCAAGGCATACCATGTGAATTGTAAACATGCCAAATCCACAGTTGAGAGTGTACAGGACCGTGACGTCAGCGCCAGGAAGTTGGCAGCACATTTACGAGGACGGTCAGCTGATGATCCACACATGTGTAAGCAGATTAAAGCACATGTACATCACGCGACCCCAAATCACAAAAAGTGTGATCGTCCAACTGTTTGCGGTGAGTGTTTAGACCTGGTAGTAATCAAGAATCACTTATTCGCATCATTAAATGTGCCTAAAATAATCCGTTCCATGTGGACCAGCGGCAAACCTGCATTGTTTCCCTCGGGACTACAGTTTTGCTGTCAGCGAAGGCAGGGAAAAGTGTGCCCTTTCCTTTCGATGCTCGAATTCCTCTTGCTTCATTGTGTAGTGAAAAAATTACTTACAATCAATGACGAACCAGTGAACTTATTACTATCGGAAGATAGAAACTTTCACTTGCACATCAGATGCACCCACTTGAATATTCATTCGGTGCCATTCTGTACGCAATTCCATATGGTTCATGCCTTCATCACAAAAATTCCTACTACATGGTTTGAATTCTTCCACCGACTGATGAGTTGCTAGTCATGTCTTCTTCACAAGATGGATGCATGCCCGCTCTAGTCTGTTTGGTGTTTAATATTGCTATATAGACCTGGCAACTACTTGTGAGTTGTCTGTGAGATTGGTGTTTTCTATGCTTGGATGATTCTCTCTGGGACTCCATCTCTTCCATGCACAAACCTCGGGTAATCCGGTCAACAAAAGTGTTTGCAGCGAATTAAAATTTTTGAAAATTAGGTTGCACCGCCTTGGAATTTATTTCATTTCCGTGAACAAACAGTTCACACACAGACGTGTCCAACGAATATAGGTTATAACCCCTCCATAGATTTTCAACATCTGGTTGAGCACGACTGCCTTCACAACTTCCATTCGGTACAAGGCAATCCAGAGAGAAGCTCCAAAGAAACGTAATAATCTTGTTCTGAAGCCGAGACAATACAAATAAAGTTTCATTCAACAAAAATAAGTCATGGAGCAAACTTTTCTGAGGGAGAGTTTTCGACAAACAATACAGAAAACATGGCGTATCGGATACGGATAAATCAACCAATAACAACTGACGTTGATCTACCAAACCATTGTATTGTTGGCTTGCTAAGTTTGTTCGTTATCGCGCATTGATTGAGGGAAATCCTTGTACTAGGATAAGTGGCATCTGACTGCCTCATTGTTCCGCTGGGTACAATATTTCCCTCTGGTAAAAGAACCACCATGCAGCATCACTATACAAATCACCATTAGGAAACCGTAGAAGCACTGCAGAATTGTCCCACCGTTGTAAAAACCATAAGTAAGGCGACTGCACCGCGCCCCAGCTGGGACGCGAAAACGGGAAGAGCGAATTTGGGTCGGACATCTCACCCGCTACATTAGTTGCAAATGTTCTCAAAAGACTACCGGGTGCGACAGCTGCGTTGTCAGTGATCTGCAGGGATATGAAGGGGAGTAATCTGTAAGCAGCCTAAGTTCTACAGAGATTTGAGCTTGGTCTGCACAGTTTGACCACTTAATCGATGGTAATAGCAAGAGATTATGTTGCTCATCACGTGGTAACGAAACTCAACTCACCATTGAAAAACTAAGAGAGGATTATACAACTGTTCCATTCTCATCCGGAATTATCGGCAGTACAAATTCACTGCGTCTTAACTGGGACGCAAATCCAGGACGAACCAATGCGAGTCGAAAGCCTTAGACACTACACTAGCCCGGTGGATGAGGAGCAGTTTATCGAACATCTGAGTGTTCGCATTCGTCACTGAAGTTTTCTGGGCACGAAAGCTTACACTCCTGATGAATGACTCTCCGGTGAAGAAAACCTCCCACGCTGGCGACGGAAGCATCAGAAGTAATCTCACTGGGCGTGGTTACCTAGAATTTGCCGTAGAAAAGAGCGGTAGTAGTAGTTGTGGTAGTAGTAGTAGTAGTAGTAGTAGTAGTAGTAGTAGTAGTAGTATTGGTAGTAAAAGTATTGTTGTTGCTGCTGTTGCTGTTATTATTATTAATGAGATTTCCCATGGCTCCATAACTGTGAGGTAGACACTGATACTACATGTTGAACTACTGGAAATTTTCGGTTTGTTCAGTATGGTATAATCCGCTGCTGATAACACGTACCTAAGTTCTTGAGGAGCATGCATTGTGATGCCGAGAGTCGAGAGCCGACCGATTCAATGACAAACGGGTCTGCCTATCTGCCTTATGAGCCACATTTTATTTATCAAAAGATGTGCGTCAAGGGTTTTGTAGTTCGAATGGTCATTTTCACCGAATCTTTGATCCGTCTAACTTTTGCCTTAGGGAAACGAGTAGCTTGAATTCACTTTTTTTTCAGCAACCTCATCAGTTCAGATGCACCTGGACAATCTACTTTAGTTCCCAGTTTTACCTCCATGGGTGTGAATTGCTCACGACTCCTAGTGAGGATGAGGTAGTTATAAAATTCACTCGTATCTCATATAAGCGAGTCTATAAACCACAGGCAATTACAAAAGCGCCTAACATACGGTGGTTTCTTCTTGATTGGTTCTTCTTTACTCTTGTTCTAAATTTGCCGTGTGGCAAACCATCGGTAATAATCGGTAGTGCTTTGATTGGCCCTCAATTGGCCAGTCACTTGTCCTCACTGTTCAAGTGAATTGAACTTATCAGTTTTTGATAAATCGATTCCCAATGCCGTTTCTGCTCTGACGGACAACTTCTTAGATTCCACTGTCTGATGTGTAGAAAAACGGTCTGACCTTCGCTTGGTTTATGGTAGTTAGAATCTTGCCAAAGAAAGCCTGTTGTGGTTGACGAAGCATATTCTTGAACAAATACATTGGTGACGAAGAACGAAGGTAAAAAAGATGATCGTTATGCACGATGAAACCGCCTTAACAAACCCCCTTACGATTATAGTTCATGTCCGGTGTATCCATGTTCTTTGATACCATTTAACTTGTCCCACTTCTGATTAAGACCTGGAATAAATGCAGTTTTTTTTCGAACTGCGTTCCGACCGTTTTAAATTCAAGTGAACTTTTAGAAACTTCAGCCGTATCCAAATTTCGCCACGATCCTCAAAAGCATAATTGACTGGCTGAATAAAGGAAATGTTTTATGTTCGGCATTCCCAAATCCTCCTCCATTAGCTTTGCACCCCATATCGACCAGGCTGGACATATTTCCTCAGTGGACGTTGGTATAGAGAGTAGATCTCTTCCGATCGTTTATCAGTATGTCGAACACCGTTTTACTGAGATTTTCAGATCTTGGGCAATCTCAGTCTAGTTTGGCTGACTTGTAAAGTGGTCTGCTGTTGTTTGACTGTTGATTTGTTTCTCAGCTTTCTGGAGCCTCAGGTGAGATTTGAGTGGATGATGGGCCATAAACGGATTAAAAATGTATCACGCAGCACCATGTTCTACTGAATAAGAGAAGCAACCCTTATGAATAACCGTCACGTACTTACAAATGGTGAACGCTTTATCACCATTCAAGGAGACAATATTAGTGTACATTTCTAAGTAGATGTACACTTCTATAATTAGAGTCCTTAACTTTGATTTCCCTCTTTATACATGACCGTGGGCTTGGAGCAGAATCAATCGCTTTCCGTTTAAATGCCGAACTAGGCGATCGAGACCCACTAATAAATATACTAGTGTATCCTCATTTAAATATCCCGTCGAGTAGTGCCAACCTCCTTGGTAATGAAAACCGAATAAATACTGTACAGCTGTCATGTTTGTTAGATATCATCAGTATTACATATATACCGTATCCGAACTGGTACGCGAAACCGGGATGAACGACTGTGAGTCTCACGTCTTGGCGACTGCATCAACCGGGCTGATTTTCAACGGTTCCTCTAACTTCAACACTAAATGATATGGTCCTCGTATCACGAATCATTTGGAAATTCACATGAAGTCTCCTACTAATGAAGAGCATTTCATCTTATTGAAGGATTTTATAAATGTGAATATGGTTGAGGTGTTGACGTTATTCATCATGTGATATCAACTTCTGTGTTCACAATTATGGAATCATAGAAGCATTGTAAAGTCGTTTTATCCACGTTAACAATCATTACCAGTCAACGTCCACCGTGTCTGAATGAGGACTAGACAGACGATTTTGAGCTGAACGCATTGGTCAGTCAGCAAATCGGGCAAGTTTTCAAGGGTTGACTGAAGTTAATCACACGGCATAGCGCCCATCTATTAATGATTACCATGCCATAAGCTGCTGGCCCATGGTAATTGACCCCCACGGTGGATGGCCTATCTATGGACAGACTAGGCAAAATGATTTTGGGTACGGCCTTTAAATGGTTACCTGGGTGTGAGGGTCGCGTGATGAACAATTGTGCTTAACCACATATTAATCAGTTTCAGCCCGGACAGTCAAGCGGCTGTGTGGTTCCACTTGAGAACACTCCTCCCGGATTCGCATCCTAGGTCGCAAGCAGCCCATATCCCGAGCTAATGATTCCCAACAAGGTGGAAACAGCTGAGTATTTTCTATGGTTTCCAATGATGATTGCATTTTGATGTTGCATAATGAAGCATTAAAAGTTACATTAAACCTTCTGCTATAAGGAACTAAGTAAAAATGCCAAGCTCGGTGAAGTCGTCGTTATTGCCTTGGGTACTTACAGAAGGGTTCATTTTCATTCGGGAATCGTTACATTGGGACTTAGACGACTTTGTTTTGAACAATCCAGTGAAGGATATAGGCTCTGTATCATGTAGCCCCGATGTTCGATAAACCGTTGAGGATCTGCCCTGCTAGCGTAACGTCTACGGTATTTGACTCACAATGATTAGTTCGGGGTTTGCGTCGCATTTCTGGTATGGGGAATATGCATTAATATGACAGCTGGTTGTGGAGCAAAAGAGGATTTGTGGGGTTATTGCGGTAGGAGATAAATCAAAAATCAATACTACCTATTGAATGAGAGTATTATGGGATGGAATATTTATGGGAAAATTTATAGTTAGATTCGGAATGATTATCACTGATCAGAGATGTCAGTTCTTTACATAAACAGGGCTAAAATGACCTCATTGTTGAACGGTTAAATTCCTGCCTGCACTGAGAATCATGCTCTGACCCAAGCTGGTTCCAGCATCCCAAGCAGACGCGTCGGTCTACCAGCAAGCCAAAATCCAAAAGTGAAAGGATCATAAATAATTAACCTTGAACATGGCAGTTTTTTTATTTCTACCGTTTTTGCTTACGCAAATTCCCCCAAGCTTCGTCACGTTGGCTGCATGCAGAATTCCAATTTTCATTTTATTACAAGTCAGCGATCAGACTACCCTTATTCACCGTTTTTACCAACCAATCATTCCCAGCGGAATGGAATAATGCTCTAGACGTAGACTCTGGTGCACTTCAGTTATATGGTCGGACCAGCAGTGGTTTGCTTCAGAACCTCAGAGATAGGAAATAAACGTTATTCAAGTCGAGCGGAATAGATTCATAAAATCTGGATTCCTGAAATTCGTGAAAGTTCAGTGGGGATTGGTGCACATTTGTGGAACAATATGGGTCAATATGAAGAGTAATTCGCTGGTAGGTTGAGTGATCAACCGCAAGAAATGCGGCGACATCCCGACAGAACAATTGGCATCAGTTTATGGCGACGTAGAGTTTCCCACTCCAAGGCAGCATTGCACCTAACTATCGAGCTTGAAATGGTAAAGGTCAAAAATGGAATGGTAGACTCGTTTCATTGGTGATATCCTGAGTATACATTTCAGTTCATTTGAAAACTAGTGGGATTGTCTGAAGCGAAAGAGACTGGTGACGAAGAACCTGTCAAATCTGGCTGGACCAACCGTATTCAAGCAGAACATTAGAGTGAAGAAGCATTAACATCTGCTGGCCAACAGATGGAAGGTGTGCCAAGAAGTGTAGAGGTTAGTGTTCCAGCCGGCGGCAAACGCAAGATAGTGGCCCGCAAACTACTGAGCTTTTATGAAACAGTGGTAATCGCACTGCTCCTAACTACTACCTTCACGAGGATGGATTCGATCTCACCTAACATAGGAATCACACAATTGGCCGGTGGTGATCAAGCGGACAAGGTCATGGTGATTGGACGTGAAGGCCGTTGGTTCCAGTTCTCCCACGGCCGGTCAACTTCTTCATTTGGTAGCGCTTCGTCGGCTGGGGCCGCCTTCCTGAAAACACGATATAATTGTTGTTTCATTATTAAAGGAAGTAAAAAGATAGAATATAGTTGGGCTTGTTATGGACAATAGACGAGACCAAAAAAGTTGTTTTGTCCCCGTATTTTTTGGTATTTCGAATCGGTTGAAATCGAGAAAAAGGATTTGGCCTTGGCACCGCTAAAAGTAGCTTTGCATGCAGCGCATCCCTCATACTGACAGCATTAAATTTGGAAAGCAGTGCGGGGAATGTGATTATATTTGGCTGTGTTATCTTTGTTGGCCAATTTATGCCCCTTGAGTCGTTTTCAACACGGCCTAGAATTCCTCGGTTAATTTTAAGTTCAGCGTGACAACACGAAATCAGGTGTGCGTATTTGACTATCGGGGCCACGACCGAGCTATTTTTCTCGTCGAATAAAATAAAAATTCTAAGCTTTTGTAGTCTGGCTCGCGCACAGTCTCATCATCAGAATCTTCTGGACGAGATCACCTAACTATGTCAGTAAGTCAATATAGAAGAGTGGAAGATGATTACTCTTTTCCGTCACAAACAGAAGTATAAGTTTTGTTGTGCGGTACTGAAATGTGATAGTGTTCCCCACACGTTCATCGTCAAAATATCGAGTAGAAACTGGCCGAGCTGCGATCCCGCTACTAAGTCACCATTTTAGAACATCGCATAAATGCCAAAAAGGTTGACTAACCGACTAAACTTGTTTTGTCTTCACATAAATATGATTTTGTTGGTTTACAAATAAAACCAACGGAACACATATATACTCAAATCCTAATTTCTGAACTCGAGTCGTAAGCAAACTGATAACCTCGAGGGGTCGGTCTAAACAACGTGGTAAAAGGTGTTATTTACTGGTTTTTTGACCGCTATCCTCCGTCAATAAATCTTCCGCTGTGGTTAAGAATAAGCATGGGTTTTAAAAAAAATTCCCCCAGCAGTTATCACGGTATATATTTGTCCAAAGTAGCGGTCATATTCGACAGCACAAACCAGTGGACTGAGGAGACAGTCTTGGATTTCCTCTCTTCGTGGAGCGGGCGAGCGAGCGAGAGTATGTGTGCAAAAAAGCAGGATGCCTAATTTGTCAGGCTACTCCAACCCAGGGCGCACATTTTCGAGGTCTATTTTTACCTACTATAAGCTTACTCAGACTTCAGTATACGGTGGAAGCTCGATGTGATGTGTCAATGTCGAAATCGACCAGAGACATTTGTGAATATTGTGTAAAGAAAGTGCATGTGAGTCAAGGCTGACCTTATTCAACAAGGCACAATCCAACTCAATGACTTCCCACAATCCTGCATAATAGGTGAACAAAAGTCACATGGCAATGAATTGAAGAAATCCAAATACAACTAGGTTCACTTGAACTTTTGGAGCTGAACATACCAATAATTACTGAATTGTATATTCAAAATGTGAAATTGAAATGATTTGGTCTTGAGGAAAGAACACTACAGTTGATGTGTACGTAAAAACACTGCTGGCAGTAGTTATTCAATCGATTCTGAGCGTATTCGGTATCATGCTGGTCCGATTGGTTGGGTTGCGGTGCAGGAATTTTCCTTCTACCTTTCTAAAATCCCAACTCAGAACTTGTCAAATAGATCGCGGCAGTCGATTTATTAAGTCGAGGACCGTTTCTGAACAAACAAAACTGAACTACCGTGTATTTTTGGTCTTCCCATGGGTTTCGTGCAATTTGGAATCCAGGTCGTTAGAGTAGTCCCCGATACATGGTATGGCAGAAAAAACCAACCGATTTACATTGGTTTAGTCACTGCCTGCCCGAACAAAATGATGCACTTCGTCACTGAGCTTTGAACCAGCAAGTATATACTCCGTGGCCTTTGAAACCGCCAAGTTTTCGTGCAAAAGGTTGAACGTTTTGATACCTATTATAAGTCAGGCTACTGGAACAATACAGAAAATAGCAATTATCAGAAAACTTTCAAACCAGGCAAATATTGCCTGTTTAAAGGAAACATTTACATCATCAGTCACTCCGCACTATCGGTGATTAGTCAACACAGCTAGGATGAACCAATGTGATGAAAACACACCCGCGGAACAGAAATTCTTAAACTTGTCACTGTAAACAGCGAGACTGGTTTAATGCCAAAATCCAGACTATTTGAATTCCCACACAGTGAGTTGTGCTCAGAGCAGACTAATCTGACTGGACTCAAGGATAAGTTGACATGTCTGTTTGAAACCAAGCAAATCGTGCACGATCTGAAACCAGACTAACTCTGTGCCAGTCAGGTCTACGTAGTCGAAATACCCCAATAAGAGGCCTGCAGCCAATTAAGTGTGAATAAAAAACGGATATCCGTCCACACGACATGAAATTAGTTTATGACCAAATGATATCCGGCCGGATCCTGACAAATATATTGTATAGGTTTATCAGAACCAATTTCTAGTATGATCTACCGACAGCTGAAAAAGCAAAAGCCAACTGTCCTTGCCAATTCGAGAATTCTAGAAAAAAGATATTTTTGATTCAGAACACTTCATTTATTGCGGTAGAAATAATGCCCTATCTAGAAAGTTGGAACGTACTGCTTCCGGTCTATGGATCCAGTCTTACCATACACTTCTGGTTCAGAACGGTGCGAGTCAAACCAATCAGCTGTCAGATGCATCGAATGGTAAAGCTACTGACCGGTGCTACCGCTCCGGTGCTGAAAATCCGGTTAGCATAAAACCGGTAGCCAATCCTCTGGGTTCAGCCCCAAATTCTATCTGTCTATCATATGTAAGGAGTCAGATAAAATCCTTCTGAACGTATTTCCAATTTGAAAGAACTAGTATTGTGAATACCGCATCATGTTGACACAAACTAGTTGCCTGTGATCAATGAAGGGCATTAGTACTTCATCCAGAGCAGCGTAGATAGTATAAAATGGACAGGACGATGGGTGAAAAGAAACCGCGGCAGTTGATGAAGGAACATGGTGAATATTTCACAGGTGTCCACGCATCGTGCATACTAACGCGAAGTTGTGAAACAAAGTTTGTTGGCATGTTTTGTAAGGTTGTTCGGCCAATTCGATACATGTTAAATGAATTCCAACGAGCAAAGGTAGTGATCACAGTGATTTAAACTCAGGATTTTAGTACTACCTGAGCATCACCAGATGAGCTAGGCAACTGCGGCAGTAAAATAACGGAACGTCCGCTATGGTGCATGTCATGTGGCCACGCAATCCGCGTACATAATCAGTATGAACCAATGTGAGTTGGTCCTATAACCTTCAGTGTGATACAAAGATAATTCGATACAGCACACTATTTAAAAGTGCGGATGACATCGGTATGTTTTCCCTAACTCGGTAAGGTTAAAGCTTTGTCAATTTTTGACAGATTCAGTACCATCTCCAGTGCATGCAGATTTCAAGGAGTGTGTGTGTGTGTGCGTGTGCGTTTTTGTATGTAATTGTGTTAATAACCGTACCTGCGGCGTAATTCAAACAGAAACGGAACATTACCCGTCATTATGTGGTCTGAGGTAGCCTCAGATGCTTACCAAGGGTTTCTTGAACGATTGCCTGATCGATAGACTGATGTACAGCTGGTCGAGCTGAAAAGTGAAAGTACCTGTTCGTAGGTCGGACAATTAGGACTTAGTACAGATAAAGTACCGATAAGTGTAGGATAAACAATATCACCGGATGACAGTCAGAAAGTGACGATGGAAGTTCAGAAATTCTCCCCCTTTGCGGATACACCGAAGTGAAATCAGTTCTGTGAAAAGTATAGCTGTCTGAACCGAATCGTAAAATCACAGTAAAGACAACAGCTAGTAGTCGTAGTGTGTAGGCAACTGCACACAAAATTCAAACATTAATCTAAAACTGGTGAGTGCTACATAAACTACGCAATTAGTCGATGATAAATGAATTTCTATCATCGTTGATCGCATTCCAACAAAAGCTGACAGGAAACACTTACTAGGAACGAGCGGTCCTTCGTAAATGCTTATGCCCGTATTCAATTTCGGTCACGCGCGTGCGTTAAAATGGCCCCGAATGTAATCGTGAAAGTTTCTTATGCCCACGTACTGACGCATCGCTGTGCAAGCAAGCCTGGTTGACTTACACAGAGTACCACCGTAACGAATGGCATGTCAGCAGCACGCGCAGAGTACTGAAGAACATGATTCGTCCGTCGATCGATAACCACACCAGTTGACCGTCATACACCCAGAAAAACGTTAGGAGTTCCTAAATCGCCAGAATTGAATGACACGACTGGGACTGATGCCAATATCGCAGAACTCACAAACCCGTAGATTTTCAACGGGAAACATTTAGAAGACTATTTCAACTGGATCTCAAAGCTGATTGTATGAATCATTGAATTTCAGCAATAAATCTGGTACATCATGGTTACTCTAGTATCGTGTGCAAGGCCATGAAATTTCAAGTAGGTTTTAGGTAATAATTTTGAGACAATTCACATTGGTTCAAATAAAATGTTGCAGTAAACGGGTGAATATACGCGTCTGGTGACATTGTTCATCGGGAATTAAAGTGATCATTATCTAGCAGTCATTGTAAGATTTTGCCAGTTCCTGCTTTTTTCCCAAACTACAGGTTTAACGTCGCTTGTTTTTCGCCAACTTCCAACTTAAGTAAGTTACTCTCGATAGATTGCTATAAAGTTAATCACCTAATTCTGTGCTCAAGTGATGTTCAGCTTACTTATACTTCCTGTTTACATACCTGTTCAATGAGTCTCCGGCAGACCAACCAAACTTGGTCAGTAAACTCACAGTTTCATGAACTGGTCAATAGAACGTTTCGTGTTTAGAGCGCTCCTTACCAACACTCAGAATGGTGGCTGTTGTTTTTCTAACAAGAGAGCATTCATTTCGAAGCAGATGAATTTACTTTTTCAACACAGTCTTCTTGATTTTCGCGTACTTGTGGCAATTAGTTTCCTCCTGTTTGTTTAATTTTTTAAGTCATGGACCATAAACCCGAAATTCTGTTTATCCACACATAAACCAATCCAATGGTGTTAGATGGAATGATCATAGCACATGTTCTTTATGCCCACCCCCTCCTATCCGTCTTCCCTCACCATGCTCACCGGAAAAGGTGCTCTGCCTTGTGGAGCTATGTTCGGTTCTGCTGTTGAAACCGAATCTGCAGATGTTCAGTTCTGGCTACCGTTCGTGCAATGTAGATGGCATGTGCACATGAAACAATTTAATCATAATCAGCTCAGTGGGAATCACCGTTCACCTGTGACATTAGAACTGAAGAAGTGCGGTTCAACTATGAATGTGTCCACAATTCCCCTTGACACTAACTTTCGGCTGGTGCTCATGACGGTAGGAGAGATGATGTAGAAGGTTTTCAACTAAGTGTGAAGGAGTGCCTCGTCCCTGAGCAGTATGTATTAAACATTCATACGAGTTAGACATCATGAACTCCATGAGGATAATAATTGTTTTCTCTTCGTAATCTATCGACCGCAAAACGTCCTGTGGCACTCCACGGCGCTATGCTTTCCGACGGATGCTGGTTCTATGTACTCATTATTTCACTGGACCGCTTTAATATGTAGTTCCAATTCGTTTCATCAATAAGAGCAGAGTAGCTACTGTGCCATGATGCCGAACTCTTCTCACTTGAAAAGGTATAGATAACGAATCAACTCATAGTTGATTTGTTCAACTCAAGCACTACTATCTGCACCTTTTTCGCACGTTCATACTGATGAGCAATGGCCTCGACGCGCATGTTGACTAATCTAGGGGCTCCCATTGTCGATACAAAATGACTGAACCGTGTCATAACCGAGCTCCGAAATAACTCCTAGCCAAGAGCGCAAAAGCGAGAGTAGTAAGGAAACAATCGGGTTATAGTGTATACAAGGCGAACTCAAATTTTCGCATCTACTTCAGGAGTAAATCCATTGAATGGTTGTCCACACTTCCATGGCTTCAATCAGTTAAAATTAATTGACTGAAAATGCCTACTAACTTCACACCAAGATTTCCCAATCCCTGGGCTTGCATTCATTGTGGCTGACATGTTCACTGAGAATAAGAAGTTATCCAATAGGAAGTCCAAAGGCCCCAGTGACTGATAGGAGCCTGTGGATGCAATTGCGTAGATTTTTCATCTTTGTCAGAAATTCCCGGCAATGCATATCAACTTATCGCGAACTAAGGTGCGAACCACGGACTAACGAAGTTTAATAGAACACCTTAGCCAGTGCGCTAACCAGTATGCCCCTAACAGGGAGTTGAAGTTCGTCACTTAATTCGGTAGGCGAAGGCTTCAAAAGCGATCTGCAAACTTGGCTACTTTATCAGTGTTAGTAGTAGGGAACTGTGTGCTGCAAGATGTTATTTACCATGTGTTGCCAACGCCAAACTCAGCAGTGAGAAACCACGGAGGCAGTAGTACATATATTTCGTCTCTGTTACGAATAGTGTTCAATGGATATCCACCGCGCATGTACCTTCCATGCTTCTGCTTCTAACATTATTCGTTAAAAACAGTCGGTCTGGAAGACAAGCCAGTTATAAAGTTCCTGTTGTATGCCGTATTTCACTGCTCAGGTTAGCCCATTTGTTTGCTCTGATGCTAGCGCGTGGACTGGGTTTCTGTCAACACTGAAGAGCGAAAGACCTGAATTCAAAATTCGCGGTGCATTGTCATGATAGGCGGGAATTCGCTATCGCCAAGATAACTGTTATGGGTGGTTCCACAGTGGTTCACATTTCTAGGCCATCCATCTCAATGCAGCCAGCTGAACAGGTTATGGGACGTTCTCTTCTATTATACGCAGTCTCAAAAAGTGAAATAACAGCAGCAATTGCCAGAAGTAGTTCAATGGGGATTGTTGCAAAAGAACTTTTTCCCTTCACAGGAAAGGATAGCAAATGTGCAGAGATTACTTGATGGAGATGTTGCGGCACTAGTAGTAGGACTACGGAACTGGCATGATCACAGTTACTGTTATGGCTATTCTCTGTAAACATAACACGGTCTGTCCAATCTCAAATGTAATGATCACTTTAATTCCCGATGAACAATGTCACCAGACGCGTATATTCACCCGTTTACTGCAACATTTTATTTGAACCAATGTGAATTGTCTCAAAATTATTACCTAAAACCTACTTGAAATTTCATGGCCTTGCACACGATACTAGAGTAACCATGATGTACCAGATTTATTGCTGAAATTCAATGATTCATACAATCAGCTTTGAGATCCAGTTGAAATAGTCTTCTAAATGTTTCCCGTTGAAAATCTACGGGTTTGTGAGTTCTGCGATATTGGCATCAGTCCCAGTCGTGTCATTCAATTCTGGCGATTTAGGAACTCCTAACGTTTTTCTGGGTGTATGACGGTCAACTGGTGTGGTTATCGATCGACGGACGAATCATGTTCTTCAATACTCTCATTGCCATATTATCACACGGCACATCGTGTTTTGATGAGTTCCTTAAATTTTCGGATCCTATGCCAAAAACAATCCAATACCAAATGTGTAATAATCTATAAGATGAATTTAGCAGAAGGCAAGCATTCAGCGAATATTTCTTCCAGAGAAAAGAAAACCGTAGTTTGATATCTGCGGCTCCTAATTCCATGGGTAAAGCTACGAAATAAACTATACTGTAAAGGTATGTTGGGGGAACGCAGAGTGTTTTCCCGTAGGCTGTACCGCAGTCCAAAATCCACATCACAAAGGAAGCACGCAAGCTTGTCTTGCTTATCCGATACAAATCCAGTGTAGGCAATTCTAATGATTCCCACCCGAACGTTGGATTGAAACCAGAAAATGAGAGTATCGGAGTGTGAATGATGAAGCACCTTGAATGCCATCGAACAGCAATCAGGTGCTTTGTGATGGCGTAATGATTATGCCCATAAGAAAGGCCAAATTTGTCGGATGAATCCGCCACTCTGCCCACTGTAGTTCACGTTACTCACAGGGTATTGTTGTTGCTGTAAATATTTTTGACTCCACATCAGCATTTCGTCTTGATGGTGTTTTACACGCCTACTGACATACTTTCAAAAGTGGTTATTGTTCATCACGCAAGTGGACACGGTGAGAACATCTAGCGGGAGAGATGCGGCACTTTCATTGTGGGGTGTAATACCAATGCATTAACAATGAAGGCGACAACTGCCGGATATGAATAAAAATATTCGAACTGGTTCAGTTCTAATAGACAAAATGCTGACTATGGAAAGGTTTTCTAAAGGCTTATTTTATGGGAGAAGCATGCGAGATAGTCCATTTCCGTTCTGATAACAAATAGCTAAAAAAATCCCGTCACCATGAGGGTTTTGGACTGACGTACATTTCACCATGTTCGATGTCAGTTGGCTTCAAAGCACTGTATTACAGAATTCCGACGGCCTGCCCTCAACCTCACATCTAAGTGAATCAGTCTGCAAGTATAAGACAATATCAAAGAGGAATGCCCATATAAAGTTAACTTCATTCGGAAACTCTTGTTTATACTCCTGTCGCTGGTGCATACGGACACTTTATAACAGTAAGTTCCGTTTTGACTCTGTGTCCATCTCCACGAAGCGACCATGATTGGTGGCCGTTTAAATTGTGGGCCACCTTGTGTTCACCCGTGATAGGGGTGGATCATTCATCAGTATCCAATATGTTCATTGATCATTCAGATTAGCAGGTAATCTTAAGTGGCTGATTGGATTGTCAGATGCCTCAATTAGTATCGAGTAAGGCAACGTTTTTATCGAGCACTAATACCGACAAAAACATTAGTTGAAATGATATTATGCGTTGTCTGTGATGGTAGGTCTGTAATAATTAACACAGACAGGTGAGGCATCCTGCTCCACCCCATCCCCCTCAAGATGATAGCTGACTTGACCATCCAGCGAGAACTGGCGATGGTAACGGGAATGTTAAATGAACAAAACAGCTTTTATGGTTTTCTAGGATCTTGGATTTGAATTCCGTTGGTAGATTTTTTTGAAAAGAAAAATCATCGTCATGAGGGATAATCTCCTTATAATTGACTGGGACTAAATACCAGTTGCTTGTGTTCACCGACTGGATGATTCAAGCGCACTAGAGCAGATCTCCTGAAAAACGAAGAGTTAAGCGACAAAATGAGGTTGCTTTTGGGCTACGAAGAGTGATCACCGAAGTGCGATCATGTATGCGGGTTTCTGCCACGCACCATATATCTACTTGAAAAGTTTCAAGAGTTTTGACTTGGACAGCTTGTTGCCCTATCTGGTCGGGCGTTCGGACATCAAAGAGAGCCAAATGAAGTGATTACATAGGCGAAATTAATGCTTGGAAACTATTTCTACCTCTTTCAATAATACTGTCATCAGATAAATACATCGAGCCACGATTCCTCGTAGCCTCTTGCTGATTCCCAGTATCGGAAGAGCTGAAATTTAAAAAGTTCCTTATAGAAGGGGTGCCGAAATTATTCGTACGGGCGATATTTGGCGGCTGCCCACATCATAAGAAAGGTTTTTCGTTGGGAACCCTAGCCGGTTAGCTTGGTTAAAAAGTCTCAACCACAAGGTAGTGGAGCGCTAATCGATC
This sequence comes from Fasciolopsis buskii, assembly GCA_008360955.1. Taxonomy (NCBI): domain Eukaryota; kingdom Metazoa; phylum Platyhelminthes; class Trematoda; order Plagiorchiida; family Fasciolidae; genus Fasciolopsis; species Fasciolopsis buskii. Next base: position 57,975 of record LUCM01002463.1, on the reverse strand, counting down.
CCGGGAATTCTGAGCAAATGTTTGTCACCAGAAGCAATGAGCAATGTGGTCTTGATTATCATGCACTACGACCGATACAGTTTGGAAGTTATCGTGGTTTGTGAACGAGTACTGCTAGGGAGTCCAGCCACTAAGCAGAAGAACAATTAGGGTTCCTTACCAAAGCTTTGAGTCCTAACAAGAACCTATCCGTAGGCAGGAGAGAGTCGCTGAGTTGAAGCCCATATTCTTGGATCAACTGTTCTTCTGCTCAATTTTCCGAATGAGTTTCCAGCCCAAAATCAGTCCCCAACCTGGAGAACCAGGAGGCTACTTAGTCAAAACTCTACTTGTTGACCTTCCCGGCCTGACTGTTTCTTTGGCTTGAGATAAGACATCTTGTATAATTCGTTGGGTTACAGAGGAATGTAAATCGTCACACCAAGTCAGGGAGAAGTCTCAGTGAGTCTTGTAACGTGCTCGTACCCCGTTGACGTGGCTCTTGCTAAGGAATTTGGTCAAGCTGCTATCTGTATCAACTGCAGAATACCTACGTCGACCGATTTTCTCCCGTTGTTAGTTAATTGAGATCTGTCAGGATTCTGTTTTGGGTTTCAGGCAGAATGTGCCGCGGAAGTGTGATAACTGGCATCCAGTTTACCCCACGTTCGCTTATGTGCCTTCGGGCGAAGGACCATCTAACCCGGCAAATCGCGGGGTGACACAGAGTTCAGAATAGACGTCAGAAATGCAGAAAGGCATTTTGGTATAGATATTCGATAGTCTGCGCTAACCAATCAGCGTGAGCTGGCAGTGTTGAACCACGAAGCGAACTCATCTACGTGAGGCTGAAAGCCAATTAAAAATATGGGCCAACCAGACGATGATTCGGAAAGCCGATGAAATATGCAACAGCCATACACGAAAGGATAAACGCTCATTATTAATATAAATGCGCGAATTTCTCTCTTCTAATGCGGGATTTGGGTTGGTTCGACTTGGGTTTTCTTGTTAGCGTTAGGAGGAATGAACGATTCCTGATTCGCATAAGGCGAGATTGTCGATTGGTGTTTTCGGATAGCATCCACAACTGGCCTGAAGGAAACAATTCCATAACGATCATTCGCGCGATCCGAATGAATCGTCAAACCATGCTACGTAATGCATCAGTCGCATGAAAATGACCACAGATATACGATACACTAGTATTGCATATTTAGCCTCGGTCCAAACAGTTCCGGTTATTCACGTTTTCATAGATTACTACTGTAAATGTTCATCACGGCGATAATTATCTGCACCCACCTTTTGTACATCGAGTGGACTTCATTGAGTACATTCTAAACGAACAATCAATGAACAATATCAAACACGAACGAAAAATGGATCGCCAGTGTAGATGATATCGGCCTAGCATAATAAAACGTTCAAATATAGCCTCTTTTGATAAGCTAAAAATAAACAAATTCTCTAACGCGGATGGTAGCAATACAAAGAATAACGTTTATCTAATCAAGGGTTTGTCGGGTCACGTGTTTTATCGGTCAGATTACTCCAAATTCGTTCCAACCCCATGTCAACAAACATTAGATGCGAAAAGTATTCCGAATGTAAATGGACAAAAACAACAAAGAATAGGGTCATAGCAACTGATTTCAGCATAATTTGTGTCTAGAGATTAAAGTGACCTGAACTTATTCAAGCAAAATGAATTTCATACCACCGCAATTTGATTTCAGTTGGATAGCGAATACTGCATAGCGTGGAATGAATAACAAGCGGAGTGATTAGGTTAACATGCACATCGGTGTATCTAAACAAAATGGTCACAGGAAGCGACTCCTCCATTCAGCGAAGCCGGAATTGTGGGAATCGTGCACCATTCTCGCTGTGGTGCCTCCGAATTCCCAAGATGAATTTAGTCAATAAAAATTTGCCACCGAAATTCAGTTTGCCAGTTTAGAATAACGCTTTCTTGGTATGTGGTTTATGTGCTTGGATGCCTTCATGTATGGACAGAAATAACGCGTGAATCGTATGGGGCTAGATGGAATTGAACGGTAAGTAATCAATCATTTGTGCATGCCCTCAAGTTGTACAGTGTGTTCAAGAAAGTTGCACTTGGCCGAAAATGGTTGGTTTACGTATGTTGGAAAAAAATTCGGGAGCTTGTCTTCGTGACCGTGATGTTATTTATGCCAGATGGAAGTGTTGCGCTTTAAATCGTGAACTTTAAAAGTTTGTGGAACGATTTCTAAGTGCATCCAAATTTTCGGAATCCACCAAGTTTATTGGCCAAATGAAGGGACAATGCGCCCAAGCCAACTGAAACTCCAGTAACAACGAGAACTCTGCAAGTAAGCCCGTGACTTATTGATGACAGTCACATAATTTGATCGTGAAGCGCACGGCTGTGTACGGATCCACAATACCGACATCTGTCTAGCCCATCGCGTAAGACAATGCCCATTTTTGGAAGACCAACTATTCAAAACCAACATACCCGTTTCTTCCTATCAAATGTAATGTTACCCGTACGTATTCAGCAACTGGCGATTCTACGATATCTTTCTAACAACATAAGGAGCAGACAAAATCCAAGCGCTCGTGACTGTAACGTAGCGCTGATGGTTGCCACGAGAAAATCAGCTGACTCCGGTTAACTTATCTGTTGTAGACATGTGCTCCGTTTTCCGCCTCGCTCAGAGGTTAATTAAGTAAACAACAGCGTCCGGTCGATCAGTGGTATGGTCAAAGTTGTTGATCAGTCACATGAAATAGTTACAAATGTGGCAGCAAGAATAGCTACAGGCAAACCGGGTTGATCAGGCAATGATTCATCAATGTATTGCATTGTGTACTGGCCTTATATGTCAAACGAATGATAACAGCTTGGAAAAATGCAAATTTACAATGAATAAGCAGACAGCGAGTAGTCCACTGTCGATGGCAGTATCATGATTGACCAACAAAGCCTGATCAGATAAGGGTGTGTACAGGCTTGCTGACTAACAAACCCCGGTAGGAGTGGGGGTGGTAGTGGACACAGCATTATCATGTTAGTTTCGAATGCTGTGCTGTGTAGGAAACCTATCACTAGGGCCAACTTCCTCGTTTGTCTGCCTTAACGGATCGTGATCGGACCAAAGAGCTTTCGTTGTGCATGGTACGAATAAGAGGAAGAAACGGAGTATGAGTGTTAACGCTTAGTTACATGAATGAATCATTTTGTTTCGTTTTTTCAACCTTCTTCGAACTTCAAATAATTTCGGTTCAAGCTATTGCCTTTTGTTTACATGAGATGAAATGGCTTACTCTGTACTATAAGCGATTAGTAATACTCTAGTCAAGAATTACTGGTCTGATTTTGCGTGTAACGAAGAGCATCTCTCATACTATGAAAATCTTTCTCAAGACTAATCAGACTGAGAAACGACAGTGTGACGATAAAGCTCGTTTTCAGTTATTCGTAATCATGCCAATGCATAACATTATATATGATTTATTGCAAATGAAAGGGGGAGGATAGGTTACAGTTCCAGTAGTCAGAATAAGTCCACTGTTAGGCATGTGTGTGTGTGTGTGTGTGTGTGTGTGTGAAACGAATGGGAGTCGAAATTATCGGCTGAAGGATGCGATTCAAACCCATGACCCGGGTATGTAAGGGATTCGATAAGTTTTCGGGGGTATTGAGTGGGCCAGGGTTCAATGATTGCACGAACTGCTATTGCTGAATAAAAATCTACAAAGTCTGGAGTGTTATCAAAACTGGCGAAATCCCAGGTCTTGTATACAGCTGAGGCCGTATGCATTCGTCCCTGTGATCCCCCGTTGTGTGCCCAAAAGCAGTTCGTGCAAACATTGAAGGTCCCCTGGCCTACTCGGCCCAACCCCGAAAAACTGTGGAATCCCTTACGGACCCGGGTCATGGAAGTGAATCGCATCCCCCCAACCTATAATTTCGACCACCGCTCGTTTCGCACACACACACACACACACACACACACATGCCTAACAGTGGACTTATTCTGACTACTGGAACTGTAACCTATCCTCCCCCTTTCATTTGCAATAAATCATATATAATGTTATGCATTGGCATGATTACGAATAACTGAAAACGAGCTTTATCGTCACACTGTCGTTTCTCAGTCTGATTAGTCTTGAGAAAGATTTTCATAGTATGAGAGATGCTCTTCGTTACACGCAAAATCAGACCAGTAATTCTTGACTAGAGTATTACTAATCGCTTATAGTACAGAGTA
>LUCM01002463.1:26001-53721 GCA_008360955.1 Fasciolopsis buskii | reverse complement strand
CGGAGAGATGCCTTCGTTACGCGCAAAATCTAGACCAGTAATTCTTGACTAGCGTATTAGCTAATCTCTATAGTACCAGAGTAAGGACCATTCCATCTCATGTAACAAACTCAGAAGGCAATAGCTTGAACCGGAAATTATTTGAAGTTCGAGAAAGGTTGAAAAATACGAACAAAAGATTCATTCATTAACTGAAGCGTTAACGACTCATACCCGTTTCTTCCTGTTTTATTCGTAACCATGCACAACCGAAAGCTCTTTGTCACATCACGATCCGTTGAAGGCAGACAAACGAGGAAGTTGGCCCTAGTGGATAGTTTCGCTACGACAGCACAGCATTCGAAACTAATCATGATAATGATCGTACGTTCACTAGGCGTGCTCAGGCACCCACATATACAGGGGTTGGTTATTGTAACAGCACCGAGCCGTAGCAAACACCCTTATCTAATGCAGAAGCTTGTGTGTCGCCAACATCAACTGGTGACTGATCTTGCCATCGACAGTTGGGACTATCTCGCTGTCCTGCTTATTCAGTGGTAAAATTTGCATTTTTCCAAGCTGGTTACAGTTCGTTTGACATATAAGGCCAGTCACCAAAAAAAAACAATTAGCAATTGATCTATTGATCAACTATTGCCTGATCAACCCGTTTTGCCTGTAGCTTATTCTTCGCTGCCAATAAAAAAAAACAATTTGTAACATATTTCTCATGAGACTGACTCAACAACTCTTGGACCATATCCACTGATCGACCGACGCTGTTGCTTATACTTTAATAAACCTCGTGTAGACGAGGGGAGAAACCGAGCACATGTCCTACATGCAACAGATAAGTTAACCGGAGTTCAGCTGATTTTCTCGTGGCAACCATCAGCGGCTACGTTACAGTCCAGCGAGCGCTGGATTTGTCTGCTCCCTTATGTGTTAGAACAGATATCGTTAGAATCGCCAAGTGCTGAATACGTACGGTAACATTCAGTTGTATAGGAAATGAAACGGGTAATGTTGGTTTGAAGTAGTTGGTCTTCCTAAAATAGGCATTGTCCTTACGCGATGGGCTAGACAGATGTCGGTAATGTGTGATCCGTACACAGCCGTGGCGCCTTCACGATCAAATTATTTGACTGTCATCCAAATAAGTCACGGCTTACTTGCAGAGTCTCGTTGTTACTGGAGTTTCAGTTGGCCTTGGCGCATTGTCCTTCATTTGGCTCAAAAATTGGTGGATTCCGAAAATTTGGATGCACTTAGAAATGCGTTCCACAAACTTTTAAAGTTCACGATTTAAAGCGCAACCACTTCCATCTGGCCATAAATAACATCACGATCCACGAAGCCAAGCTCCCGAATTTTTTCCAACATACAGTAAACCAACCATTTTTCGGCCAGAGTCAACTTTCTTGAACACACTGATACAACTTGAGGCATCACAAAATGATTGAACTTACTTCTTCAATTCCATCTATCCCCATACGTACATTCCACGCGTTACTTTCTGTCATACAGAAGGCATCCAGCACATAAACCAACATACCAAGAAAGCGCTAATCTAAAGCTGGCAAACCTGAATTTCGGTGGCAGTTTTTATTGACTAATTCATCTTGGGAATTTCGGAGGCACCACAGCGAGAATGGTGCACCGATTCCCAACAATTCCGGCTTCGCTGAATGGAGGAGTCGCTCTGTGACCATTTGGTTTAGAGACACCGATGTGGCATGTTCTAACCTACATCACTCGCTTGTTATTCATCTCGCACGCTATGCATAGTCGGCTATCCAACTCAAATCAAGATTTGCGTGTATGGAAATCATTTTGTTAATAAGTTCAGGTCACTTAACTCTTAGACACAATTATCTGAAATCAGTTGCTATGACCCTTATTCTTTGTGTTTTTTCCATTACAATTCGGAATAACTTTTCGCATCTAATGTTTGTTGACGAATGGGTTGGAACGAATTTGAGTAATCTGACCGAAAAACACGTGACCCGACAAACCGCTTGATTAGATAAACGGTTATTCTTGTATTGGCTACCATCCGCGCGTTAAGAGAATTTGTTCTATTTTTAGGTGCTTTCAAAAGAGGCTAGTGCCTTTGCAAAACGTTTTATTATGTCTAGGCGATATTCATCTACACTGGCGACTCCTTTTTCTTCGTGTTTGATTATTGTTCATGATTGTTCGTTTAGAATGTACTTCCATTGAATCCACTCGAGTGTACAAAAGGTGGTGCAGCTAATATCGCCGTGAAGTTGAACATGTTACAGTAGTAATCTATCGAAAACGTGAATAACCTGAACCCATGTTTTCGGACCGAGGCTAAATATGCAATACTAGTGTATCGTCATATCTGTGCGTCATCTGTTCGACTGCGACTGATGCATTACGTAGCATGGTTTGACGATTCATTCGGATCGCGCGAATGATCGTTGTGGAATTTGTTGCCTTCAGCCAGTGTGTGGATGCTATCCGAAAACACCTAATCGAAATCTCGCCTTTATGCGATGCAGGAATCGTTCATTCATCCTAACGTTATTACACAGAAAACCCAAGTCGAAGCCTAACCAAATCCGCATCTAGAAGAAGGGCATGATTCGCGCCATTTATATAGATATATGAGACGTTTAATCCTGTTTCGTGTATGGCTGTTGCATATTTCCATCGGCTTCGAATCATCGTCTGTTGGCCCATTTTTTTTAATTGGCTTTCAGCCTCACGGTAGATGAGTTCGCTTCGTGGTTCAACACTGCCAGCTCACGCTGATGGTGGTTTAGCCGCAAGACTATCGAATATCTCCGTACCAAAATGCCTTTCTGCATTCATGACGTCTAGTTCTGACTCTGTGTCACCCCGCGATTTGCTCGGTTAGATGGTCCTTCGCCCTGAAGGCACATAAGCGACACGTGGGGTACACTGCGATGCCAGTTACACACTCCCGCGGCACATTACTGCCTGAAACCAAAAAACAGAATCCTGACATGATTTTCTCCAATTAACTAGACAACGGCGAGAAAATCCGCGTCAGCGTAGGTATTTCTGCAGTTGATACAGATAGCAGCTTGACCAAATTCCTTGCAAGAGCCACGTGCAACGGGGTACGAGCAGTTCCAAGACTCACTGAGACTTTCTCCTGACTTGGTGGACGATTTCCATTCCTCTGTAACCCAACGAATTAATACAAAATGTCTTACTCTCAAGCCAAAGAAGACAGTCAGCCGGGAAGGTCAACAAGTATGAGTGTTTGACTAAGTAGCCTCCGTGGTTCTCCGAGGTTGGGGAACTGATTTTGGGACTGGAAACTCATTCGTAAAATTGAGCAGAGAATCAGTTGATTTCCAAGAATATGGGCTCAACTCAGCGACTCTCTCCTGCCTACGGATAGGTCTTGTTAGGACTCAAAGCTTCTGGGTAAGGAACCCTAATTGTTCTTCTGTCTTTGTGGCTGGACTCCCTAGCAGTACTCGTTCCCAACCACGATAACTGTTCCAAACTGTATCGGTCGTAGTGCAATGATAACAAGACCCGAGAGTTTCATCTGCTTCGGTGAAACATTGCTCAAATTCCCGGGATCTGATTAGCGCTCCACTACCTTTGTGGTGAGACTTTTAACCAAGCTAACCGGCTAGGGTTCCCAACGATAAAACCTTTCCTTATGATGTGGGCAGCCGGCCAAATATTCGCCCGTACGCATATAATTTCCGGCACCGCGCCTTCTATAAGGAACTTTTTAAATTTCAGCTCTTCCGATACTGGGAATCCAGCAAGAGCGCTACGAGGGAATCGTGGCTCGATGTATTTATCTGATGACAGTATTATTGAACAGGAGGTGAAATAGTTTCCCAAGCATTAATTTGCGCCTATGTTAATCACTTCACATTATATGGCTCTCTTTGATGTCCGAACGCCCGACCAGGATAGGGAACAGCTGTCCAACTCAACACTTTGAAAACTTTCACCAAGTATGATAGTATGGTGCGTGGTCAGAAACCCGCATACATGATCCGCACTGCGGTGATCACTCTTCGTAGCCCCAAAAGCAACCTCATTTTGTCGCTTAAACTCTTCGTTTTTCAGAGATCTGCTCTACGTGCGCTTGCAATGCATCCAGTCGGTGACCCAAGCAACTGGTATTCTATCCCAGTCAATTTAATGGAGAATTATCCCTCATTGACGCTGATTTTTCTTTTGCAAAATATAAATCTACCAAAACGGAATATCAAATCCAATGGATGCCTAGAGAAACCATAAAAGTCTGTTTTGTTCATTTAATTACCATTCCCGTTACCATCGCCAGTTCTCGCTGGATGGTCAAGGTCCAGCTATCATCTTGAGGGGGGATGGATCTTATCTCGAACAACAACAACGGAGGCTCTCATACTATGAAAATCTTTCTCAAGACTAATCAGACTGAGAAACGACAGTGTGACGATAAAGCTCGTTTTCAGTTATTCGTAATCATGCCAATGCATAACATTATATATGATTTATTGCAAATGAAAGGGGGAGGATAGGTTACAGTTCCAGTAGTCAGAATAAGTCCACTGTTAGGCATGTGTGTGTGTGTGTGTGTGTGTGTGTGCGAAACGAGCGGTGGTCGAAATTATAGGTTGGGGGGATGCGATTCACTTCCATGACCCGGGTCCGTAAGGGATTCCACAGTTTTTCGGGGTTGGGCCGAGTAGGCCAGGGGACCTTCAATGTTTGCACGAACTGCTTTTGGGCACACAACGGGGGATCACAGGGACGAATGCATACGGCCTCAGCTGTATACAAGACCTGGGATTTCGCCAGTTTTGATAACACTCCAGACTTTGTAGATTTTTATTCAGCAATAGCAGTTCGTGCAATCATTGAACCCTGGCCCACTCAATACCCCCGAAAACTTATCGAATCCCTTACATACCCGGGTCATGGGTTTGAATCGCATCCTTCAGCCGATAATTTCGACTCCCATTCGTTTCACACACACACACACACACACACACACACACACACACACACAAAACAGTGGACTTATGTTGACCACTAGAACTGCAACCTACCATTAACCCCCCTTTCATTTGCAGTAAATAATATATAATGGAGAAGGAACCGACTAGCAATCACTGCCGTCTCTTTACGCCGCCGGGCTCTCAATGAGCGAGATACCTTAACCAACCGAATAAGTGAATTGGAACGGAACCTTTTTGAAGACCAAATGATGTAAGGAGTGTATCGAAAAATCGATGCGCCATGTATTGGTTTTAATTGTGAATGATATGATGTTAATAACACAGCGTTGTTGGTAGATGCAATGCGCCAACGTTTCGACTACTGCGGTTAGTCTCTCTCAAGGCAAGTTTTCCAATCAAATTTGATTGTAGTCCAAATGTTGGCGCATTACATCTACCAACAACGCTGTGCTATTAACACTACATCATTCACAATTAAAACTAATACATGGCGCATCGGTTCTTCGAAACATTCCTTACATCATTTGGTCCTGAAAACTAACAATGTTTTTCAAAACAATGATTACTACAGCTTGGAGGTCAAAATACCAACCGAACTGTCATATGCCTTCGTGATTCCGCAAAAGTACCAAGGTCAGATGCACAAACAATACTCGTTAGTTTGAAGAAGAATAGCTGCCGTGTTTTGGTATTCTCTCTATCGACCGGTGGGCCCTGGGAAGCGTTTCACAGTCACTTATGAATGAGATGATTCATCACTCGGCAATAATGCTGAAATTTCGATTAAAAACGACAGAAGTATTGCATAACTGATTCACCATCGTTGAAAGCAACCGAGGGTATCTCCAATGCGTTGGAACTGGGACAACAATCCAAGATAAAAGGCTGTGCGTCGAGCGGTATAGTCACTAGATTATTCTGGAAAGCTCTGGAAGACTAAAAGGTAGACTTGCTCATTACCTGTCTTTCCGTTCTCATTTGCCATTGGCTTTTGCTTCTCACACCCAAGCCGCACGAACGACCGATTCCCACATTGTGAGTGACTTCTGGGCCAGGAGCAAAGGAAATGGGAAAACAATTTTATTGAGCTAGACTATATGGTTGCTTTCGGTACCTGAAGAAATGGTGCTCATTCGTCACATAGCCGTTCAACTATCTTGTTAAAAACTACCCACATCCGGAATCTGCATCCCGAAAAGAGAATGTATCCCCTAAAAAATCCTCAATGGTGATTTTACAAACTACATTAAACTGTGTATATGTAGTGGTAAACCATACAGTCAGTCAGTTCGGTTCTTAACCCCACAGGCTTAAAGTTCACTTTCTTTCGTCAAAATGACACTTGAGGCGGAACATTTGCCGTTCAGTCAAATCCTGTCTATCCTAACCTCAGCAAGTGTTTTTCTCAACATCGTTCAAACATTTCCACCGTAAACGTGCATTTGTCTGGACCCGAAACCGAAAATCATTTCGCATTACCTCACCCTCGTTTAGACACCAAGCTTGAAGTTTCCACTGGGGTATCGAATTTGCTGTCCAGCTGAGACTGCATAATTCTCTTGTCGGTTGGACTTTCATTCTGGACAGTAAGCGAATGATCAAAAAGCTGCCCGGGTATCACTCTTCGGTACACAAAGCCTTCAGCTGATTAGACTCGAAATGAACTAATTTAGTATGTGTTAGTAGTAGGAGATTATATGTTTACACGAACTTATTCATCACGCGATTTCTAAGCTCAACTGACTATTAAGAAACTGTTGAAGAATTGTGCCATTCTTTCGTCCTTGTTAGAAACAGATAATAGTGCATATCTGCCATTGATGACGATTTTTAACCAAGATGGCAAAGCTGAATAGTGCTTTCGCTGTTTCTTAATGGTAAGCTAGGCGTTGATTTCATGTAATGAATAATTTCATGAACAGACATATGGTCTCCTGCTGCTGACGCACCAAGTGGCCAAGCTCTGCAAGTTATCTTCCGAGCGTTCGTCGTACTTAGGCTATCTGCAGAGAAGTCGGTAGGGGACTGTGCTGCATCACCCCACTGCCGTGCAAACTAGCAACCGTTAGGTGAATATCCAACGGAAACAGGGAGTGGACCTACACAGGCGGGAAAGGATAAGATGCTGCTGCAGCCAACGCACGGAACACAGTCTAACTGTACAAACGCACTCATTCAATCATTCTGATTCGATAGAAAATGACAGCACGATCGCCACTGTTCACGGTTCACTGCCATATACTTCAATGTCTCCAACCAGCTAGTTGACGAGTCTTTCGGATCCCAACCCCAACGACGAAGGTGTGAGATACCCACTTTACCTAAGTTCACTGTACATTTTCTCATTCCACGTTGCCACGTCATCTGCTGGTCATTTTAAATCTTCACAAGTGCTCGGCAGAATGATGAAGAAGGAGAAACGGATATTAGCATCCTATGTCGACTCGATTGTTGTAAAGCAAAGCTCTCTTCATTGAAAAAGCTCGTCAACCCAGCGAAATTAGCAGACGAGTTTCCTTCCGACCCAATGAAATGCGTCCACAATTACTCGTCTGGTATCTGTGTGCGAGTGTACACACAGGCTACCGGTCTTTTTGAAACTGAATCAACACGCCATCTGAGCGTGAAACATTGTCACCAGATTCACTTATGTACCATAGGCTAATTGAACAAGCAGGCTTTTCTCTCTATAAACGATAACCAGTTAAAATCCCTTGTCCGTAGGTGGGTAATGGCAGACAAATAAAATATGCCTCCAGTTGATAATCTTGTGAAATCAGGACGGGGTCCATCAAACCAAGGAGGAAACAGGACAACAGGTCAATTATTGGTTAAGTTGACTGCACCATATGGAGCGCTAACTTTGAATGCGACCAATCACAGCACTTGAGTCTCTTGTCAAAGTAACAGATTCTCAAGTTTGTTGTTGTTGATAATAATAATAATAATAATAATAGGCGAACGCAGGTGCCGAACGGTGTGTTTGTGTTTGCATTTGTGTGTGAGTACCCCAGGGGTGAACGAGCCAGTGCATAGGACTTTAATTGAAAGACAAACCGAAGCATTCAGTTCGTGCAAATGGAGAGTTGTAAACATGGAAGTGTGTGTATCAATAGGTATCTGGTTCAAGCATCAAAGAGCTTTAAAAAAGCGTATTTAAAGCTAAACAATCCCTTATAGGTTGCATTCTTAGGGGTACATTAACTGAACAAGGGTTCATTGGCAGTTCTTTGCACTTCATATTAGCATCCATCCGCCTGAACGCGATTTTAACTAGTTACATTCAGTCAGGGCCGCGTAATTTGACCGCCAACTAACAACCATTGCATCTGGTTGCAATGGGAAGCAATTCCTTTGCAAATGGAATCTGATTTGGAGATTGAATCTGATGTGATATCGGTCATGACGAAATCAACGTATTCAACGTAGTGAGGCATCAACGACCATTTATATATGCGATTCATACGAACGTGTGGAGCGACAGCAGATATTTGGGCCAGCTTTTCAGTCATATGCTTGGAGTCTTTAAGACTCTTCTTCCGCGAATCGCCACTTCCGCGCCGTTAGTAACATCTCGATTCGACTCCGGTCAAGGTGTGTCGCAGTCGTTCACCTGCGAGATTTCGTTTTTTGTGCGTCCCCAGGGGATCCCCGTTTGTCCGATATTTCCTAAGTCTTGCATGGAGAACCAAAGAAGCAGAATGTTCCTTTGGTCCCCCTAGTTCCCCTATGTTTTTGTCTCAGTTTTACAAGATTTCTCAAGTATGAACAACAGAAATTCATGGTGAACGCACCAAAAATTGATGAATTTTTTCATGGAACCAGTCTGTTCATTTCTGTGTTTTTGTATTTATGAATCGGGAATTTTTCATCAAAACGCGGCTCTATCGGTTCCCAATGGTCATGGGGGGAAGTTGCAGTTCGCCAAAATAAAATAAAACCGAATCGAAAAAGGTGAGAGAACTCTGAATTGATTTGGCCCTCGATTTTAGTTGGGCGACTTTACCAATAGATGAAGATGCAACACTTTGAGAAGTACACCGCGACCAATTAGGAACTGCCGGTGAAAGTAGTTGAACCGCGCAGCCTTCACACTCAAACGCTAAGCGGCTAACCATTTGACCCTCACAAGTACCGTCTAAGAATGCACTGTTCTGTTATGAAACCGATTTTCCGTCTTCTTCATCCCGGATACTTCTTTTCTGACAATGAACTCTTCATTCCAAAACGCAACAACGATAAAGACATCGCTCATTCATCGTGTTCGAATGACGCCCGCCGTACTTGAAAAAACCATCTAGAAGACACATGGAAGTAACGTGATGGTGTCAATAGAAGAACGGCCTAATAATTTTCGATCTCCGGAACGAAATGTATGAAACTTGAGTTCACGCTAAGTGCAACTTATTAGTTCTCTTCCACTTCTTACAACTGTGAAGAGTGGGTACAGAAGTTATCGAGCAGCGCAACCTCGCAAGCCGTCCGTGGTCAAACCTGTGTTCTTCAAACAACATTGTCGAAATATGTTAAGAAAATCGGCACTTTTACTCCTACCCATGAGTTCACAGCAAGAAATCTTCGCGTTTCACCGGACGTTACTGATCACATATATCCGGGACAGAACTCATTAAAATGACAACGTTGTAAAAGCAAACTGAATAACATCCGATTTAACCGGCTTTTCAACCTTAATGAATTATTCGTGCTCTCAGTAAATTCCAGGGTTTACGTGTACCAGTTTGCTGCCTGTATTCCACCTGAACGCATTCCTGATACAACATTGTGGCTCGAGGATCCTTGGTGCACACGTTTCCGTGGTTGCGCAAGACTGACGGGCCTGAACCAAATGCCAATGTCGAACAAGTAACAGTTATAAAATTTTGTTACGTGACTAACCAAAACAGCTATCACTTTCAGAATCGGTGTAACAGATGCACAACAGCAAGGAATATCGAGTTGTGATTACTGGTTGTGCTAAAGCATGCAGAAACATTCCGAATTAGTCACGTGATCCTTTATCGTAGTCAGTTTAGCAATAACGAAATGAATTAGGCAATAAACGAGTCACGTGATATGGTTATGGCAAATGAACCAATGTCACCCTCCGAATGAGACTCTTAATATGGTCCGACCATGAAATACCAGAGATCCAAACACTGACGAGAGACCAGACACACTCGCCCATAATCAGTTCACTGCAGACAGTCTACGAAGAAGTAGTGTTATGATGATTAAAAAAGTGAACATTATTGGTGCACAAAAAGTGTAAACCTCTTGAAGAATGCGTGTGCAAACTAGTGGAGAAATGACGCAATTAATAATCAAATTAATCATGTAGCTTGAGCTATTGGTGCTTTTACAATCACAGGCAAACTGTGGGTTGGTGACTTATTTTTTGATTGGTAGTATCCGTGTCAAACTGAATTTGGATTCACGTAGAAAAATGAGATAGCATGGCTTCACGTACGGAACGGGTGTGACTGATGAACTCTGGTAGCACATATTGTATCTCACGGTAAAGTACCGATAGGGCTGCCACAGGGAAGTTAAACAGAAGCTTTTTACTTAAAAACGAATGATAAATTTTCAGAAATGTTAGATAGACACAATGGTGTCGCTGGGGACAGGATATCAGACAACTGACATGTGCCACTTAAACCTAGGCCTAAGTACAAAAGGACAACAATGCCATTGGCCAGTTGGTGATCAATCAAAACAGAGTACCAATTAGTGTTCGCAGCTCACCACAAGGTTAATGTAACACGAGAATAATGGAAAACAGGGGAAAAAGAAAACATTGCTTGTTAATTAATCGTGCAAGTGCCTCTGTAGTACCGTTCCCCGAGGGGAGAATTCCGAGACGAGAGGTTCGGTTTGGGTGCACATCCAACTTTTGAATCTGTGCCCCTGTTCACCTCGAACGTCGATGCCTAAAACATGGAGCGTTCTCGGTGTTATTATCGAAGCGAAAGTGTCATGCGCGTGATAGTCAGAACGAAGAGTAGTAAGTGATGAGCACCCATACGGATGATTAGAGTTCCATCGGTAAACCAAACGGCATACATGATATAACCTGTCTGATCTTAAACAACGTCTGAACTCAAGTTTTGTAATTGCCTTTGAACCAGAGAAACCGTAAAATACAATTCAATATAAGAAAATTTTTCCTCGCAGCGTGATATCAAACACAATTTGGATTCGTTTATCCGGAAAATTGACTGACAGTGGGAGGTCTCGGTAGATTCGATTGATCTACCTGACGGTTGCATCAGCGAAAGTGCAGAAAATAATTTGGAAGCATCACTGAAGCTTAAAATGTTCATTTCACTTGATTTTATTCATTCGTCACACACTAAACCGGATACAGCAACAAGCTGCCTTAGTTAAAACTTTAAAACATTTAAAATAAATGAATGCTACGTCTCCGAAACACGCATACAAGATCCCATTTGCATGATTATTTTCGGGAGTCCAAATACGACCCCGGTCTCTTGCTTGACTCTTCTCATGTCAGTTGATTAACTCTGAAGTGCTGATAGTCATACTGATGTTGGGGTCGTTTTGAGCTTCTGAGATGGGTGTGCATTGTTGGACTGGATCCCAGTCAACCGTCGGTTGTTTGCAGTTCGGTTAGACAGTTCTGTAAGTGTCGATATCAGCTGGCTGAAACCTCGTTACCTGTGCATCATGTCGACTTATGTATCCATTGATTGCAGCTTTCCTGAGTCCAAAAAGAGGTTGTATCGGGAGTGATCTCGATTATTTCGAAGTGTACTTCAACGGATGTTGTGTTTGTTGTTGATGATTTTAAAACTCAACTTGGCCACTTATCGGAGACAAAGCAGCACGTCGGATACATATTTTCTGTCCCGCCGAGCACATAGACAACAGTGACTGGCCAATGCGAGGTTGTTTCTGATGAACACCAGCTTTTGCCACATAGGGCAACACCGGGTCATTTGGCGCCCTGCTAGGCCCCCTACAGCTTTGGACTCAAATTGATCACGCTGCCATCGGTCACTGGCGGCGTGCATCAGTCACACATGGCCGATCGTAGTGGCCCACACATAAAATGCAGTCACGACTTGATTTGTGCTCGCCCTTTTCGGCTCCTAGTCCCCGGTACCAAAAATATCGAGGCCACCTGCCCCGGACAGCTAGCGCTAGATGACAATCACCGAAGCTTTCTGTACGATTTCTGTCATGCTCCGAATCTGAGGGGATAATGGAGTAGATCAAGGTAGCCTTGTGTTTGGTAGCAACTGTCAGCTGCAACTCCTTACTATGAAAAATGCAGAAGAGGAGTATATAATCGAATTCAGTCATTCTGTTAGGTGCTCACAGATGCCATACGATGAGGCACATAAATGCTTTAGACTTCAGCTGAAAAATGACCACCATCAGTATTGGAAGGGAATGTGTATGGAAGTGGAAAAAGCTGAAGTAATCGGCACTAGTCGCAAAATTTACCGACTGATTAGGAGTCCCGGTTTACGGAAGACGAGCGTGAGCGAGGTGATCAAATAATCCGACGGCTCACCGATTCACTCTCAGCAGCGCTTGACGGAGCCCTTCATTTGGCCAGCTGACTTACTGAGCCTTCCACTAATGCCGGCAAGTGAACCAGTGCAGGTAAAAATCGGGGAGATAGGTTACTTGGAATGACATAAGGCAGTTGGTTTAGATGAGCTGTCTGCATTCTCCATTAAAGATGGTGGCGGAGTGCTATCATGGGGCTCCACAATACTGCTGGGATCAATCTGGACAGGGAAAGAGATTCCTAGTGGACGGCGAGTATTGGTGGTTGTACCGGTTTACACGCAGGGTGCTAGGCCATCATCCGAAAATTCAAGATTAATTAATTTAGTAAGCACTGCATTCAAATCGTTCGTGGACATTACCTTCTGTTGATTACCTAGTTCTCGCGAGACGTGTATGCGTGAGAACCAAGCCAGTTTCCGGTCTGGTCGGGGTTACACTGACCAAAAATTAGATGACAAACTCACAATTCGTAGACCCACTATTCCTGTCTACTTTGGTCTGAAAGCAGCATTGGACACAGTCGATCGCGCAATTCGGTGGCGCTGTTTCTTACTGCAAAATGTACCGGGGAAGTACACTTCTCTTTTCCAATCTCTGTATTCACACAGTTCACCACGAAACGCGATGTTCGTTAGGGTTGCGCTCTGCCACTTTTTCCTTTTCAATTTTCCAGTAGCCATGGATATGGCATCATGTGAGAATAACGGTATTCACTGTTGTTCAAACAGAAAATTATTTGACTTGCAATATATGGATGGCCTTGTACTGTTGAGTGAGGACTCAGATTGCCAATTCTTCTTGATCGTCTGGGCTTTTGTGTAGGTATGTTTGGGAATGATGCTGCATTACTGAATCGGTTTGAAGCCGAATTTTTTCTCGCAGATTCAATTGCTTGGATATAATTAGATTTCACCTGGTGGTCGTATATCGGATGAAATCTGTTCACGATTACAGAAGGCTCGACTGACATTCACTAAGTCGGAACATGTGTGGCATCGGCGTGATATCTAGTTATCAATCATAGTCAAGGATATGTGGCTGCAGTGAGGTCGGTATTGCTCTACGGCTCAGAAACGTGGAGGCTGATAGTAGATGTGTGAAGACTTTCGGTGTCTGAACACCGTTTTGTTCATACCACTGGTATATACAGTGGAAGAATTTAATAAGACTCAACAGTTAGGCGTAAATACTAGGGTTCAGTATTTAGAAATGCGCTAAATATGAATAGACTAAAATGGTTGGAACATGTCCGTACACCCCCACAGAACGATTACCTCAGTATACGATGTTCTCAAAGCCTGGGCTAGTTGGCAGATGGATCGAGGCGGTCAGTAGATGATATTGGAAAAATGTGTGGAAACTGCAGCCAGTGGAGTGGCCCATGTAATCTAAGTTAGAATACCGGAGTGGAATCCACGGGATCCCCCACAGATGACGGTTAGAGATTATAGGTGACATGATTCCATGCCATAATCAACAACGTTCTTTCATTCGAAATCTTTCCTCTTCTATGTAGTTTTTAACTTCTTATTTTTCAGCCAATCTGCCGCCAGTTCTTGTTTGCTTTTTTCCAAGTAGATCGGGCTAAGAAGTAGGAGCCGAAAATGACGGTGAAAGGCTGACTATTGTAAAAATAACTTAAACTGATAAACTGTCCACAAAATCCAGATGGCTATATCAGGCAGCATTCCGCTGCATAAATCTACACAGGTCCCATCTTTATACCTTATTCGAACCCACTTGTGTTGCTCAAACTGGTGAAAACGCGCAGCTACCATTTCCACAAAATTTTAAATGGTTAGAAAGGTTTTCATCAAAGGTTGCTGGCCATGTCTGACAGTTGACCACGTAGACAGAATGGTGACGGGATGAAAGTTGGAATATATTTCTCGCCTTTCTACTTTAACACTATGGTTGAGATCTCACGCCGAAGACCGTCGAGAGTGATCTATAAAAAGTTTTATGCATGTAAACTGTGACTTCTGTTCAGCTCCTTTCCAGCGTCGCCGTTACGCTTATAAGATAAAATGCCTGCCTGCACAACCTTGTTCTGTATCCAAACATTTACGTGTGCTTGTGAAATGGTGTATTTTGATCGCAAGACTTCCTAAAAACCATTTTGAATGATTGATCACTGGAGCAACTAAAAGGCAGTGGTTTTACAACTTACACCGACTAATCACAGTGAATATGATACAAGCTACTCATTCCCTGCATAAGGCCCGGAATCAGCAACCTAGATAGAGGTGTCATTTTTTTTACACAACGGAATCCGTGTAAGTCCGCTTTTACAAACCTCCGTTATGAGTTCCCATATAGCTTTTGGTTGCCCTTTAACTCTTCTTGCCTATCCTTCAGTCTAAAGCAAATCTGAAGTCAGACAACAATTGACTCGACACGTTTTGGTTTCAAGTAAGCAATGCATATAACCATGAATATGACTGGTATTCGCACGAACGTTTCTAGCGTTTATCAGCTGCAAAAGCAACCTTCTCCGTACATAACTGTTTGCTCTTCTACGGACTTGTGATACTCCCTCTCCCACCCGATTTCCTTACATTCTTCGGGATCTGCAGTCACCTATGCAAGTGATAGCGTCACAGGAATAGGTCCTTTCCCTATTCTCTCGCGTTCTATCTCAGATAGCATCCAAGACTCACCGAACCCACTTCCGCCGGCTGATGCACTAGTTCGTGCTCGATGTATCTTCAAACTGGCTACATTCAGTTTGCGAACACGGGTGCATGCAGGCCAACGGAGCTGTTTAGGCCGTGGACTCGAGGGCCTGGCCACCGATCTGCCCTTCATCCAAGAGATTCGCATTCAATATTACAACTCTGTTATCCGATTGACATCCCACTTGGTCCTCCCGCAAATTTTCATCTGCTTCTTTCTGGGAATGCTGATGCTCCGACTTCTGGTGTTGCTGACGATGGTGTAGCTTGCAGTGAGAGGGACGAGGTTCCACTATGTGATTGGATCCAAGTTGACAGCCAGCTACGAGCAGTAAGACTTTGAAGTTCATATACGGTAAATGGCTATCGCCCTGAAAACGTAATGCATTTGGCGTCCCAGCGCGGGTATCAACAGATTGCAACCCAGATGCAGTCAATGACACTTTCCATCAAAAGGTGCACGAATTCTCACGCTCAGCAAGGAGGGGTGACGTCGTGACTATGGAGGGAGACATGGATGGTAGAGTAGATCAGCTGTCCTGGATAGAGGCACATCGTGGATGTCCCTTTGATTTCAATTCCCTTCATTCTGAAAATGGGAAGCGGTCGTTGGCTATACGGTCAGAACACCGATGGTTCGTCATCAACAGGAGCCTCAGACGCTCCAATCGCTGGTATGCCACGTGGCGTCCCGCCTATTTGAGTCAGAGGTGAACTCAAGTCGACCACATCACTATTAGCTACAAATGGTCTATCTACAACACCGACGATCGCACAGAAGTGTTCAGCTCGATGCTGGTCACCCGTTAGTATGGATTAAGCTGGCCGTACGCTGCAATGGACGTTCAAAACTCATTTTGCAACGCCGGTTAGATTGCGATAAGCTAACTGACCCGACTTGTCTATCAACCATTGAGATCGCACTGACTAAAGAGCTAGGATCGCCCTGTTATGATCGACGACCATTCCAAGGTTTTTGGAGGGGCAGATTTCATTTCTGCTACCAGTTTTCCAAAAGAATCTATCCTTTTCTCAATATTTCGAAATTGACGTTATTTTAAATATTGCGCGGTTGAATATTTTTATATGTCCTCGAGAAGATTCATAAAAGCCCGTTCTGTGATTGGCTAGTCCACACATCGGTCAAGGTCACCCAACAAAATTATATAAACGATAGAGCTCATTTGAATTCTGACTTGTGTTGGTGGGTCACCAATAAACGCGCGGCAGTACTCTGTGTTCGTCTTCTTTCTTCCGCTAGCGGGCTGGGCTAGCTGTTCTTATTTCGTGCCGTTTATTGTTCCGTGTGGCTGCTCATTCAATGGGGCAGCAGATCTGTCCCATTGGTTGTGCGACTACGGGCCTTGAGTCTTGAGCCCGAACTTTTTGTGTCTCCAACCTCTGTGTGTGTTCGTGTCCTACTAGACCACAGGCTGTGTGCTCCTATGATATCGTGCGCTGCGAGTACTTGTGTATTGTGCTTTAGTGTGTGCACAGACCAACCAAACTCGGCAACATAACACGCCCCCATCTCAAAACATCAACCAGCAGTGGTCGCTCATCAAGGATGATCTGCATTCTTCTAGCTTAGTTAGTTGCGGTCCCACCTGTTGTGTTGTGTCACTCTGGGCATCTGCTGAATCTCTGCCTTTTCCTTACCCACGCCAGTAGATCTCGGCTGGAAGCGAGTATAGTGAAGCGCTGCCCGTAAGTAGACTTAAATTCAATGCAAGTTTGTGTAGGGATTGCAAGATATAGTGGTCTCCACGACCTCTAGAGATGGACCATGCTGCCGCCATGGGAAATTCTTGCAAGCTGTTTCACCTGATTCCAGCTGCCGGTGGAAAAGCAATGGGTGGTGATAAAATGATAAGTAAAGATGGTGGCTTGTTTATCTAAAACCTCCGGCGACGTCGTGTACGCTGGGTGGAGCACTTTCAAGCAGGATTTAGATGGCCCACGGCGTAGAAACCTCCCGCAGCTAATCCAGAAGCAGCCGGTGGCCTGATACAGCAGATCCACCAAGTAGGGGGGAGATCCTCGAGGAAATCCGAGACTTAGAACCTCATAAATGTCCGAGCGTCGATTGGCTTCCACCAGCTCTATAAAAAATGGGAAAATGGAACTAGTTAGGTAAATTCTAGCTTCGTTCCCGAAGGTCTTTGACCCCGGGAAAGCGGTCCCCTATTGGGGAGAGCAGAATATCGATCCCACCTTCAAAAACCGGCTTGTAAAGTGGCTGCGCAAACCTTAGGGGATTGGCCCAGTCCCAAAAAAGCCGAAGCTCCTTTTGTCCCTCAGGCTTTGCACAAAATTCAATATGGGCGAAGGGCAAACTAGAATGTATTAGGCTAGGTTTCGCGCTAGCTGCGGATACACCGATCAAATTTTCATCTTACGTCAGCCGTTAAAGCAACATTTCACTTTCCACAGGCCAACAATCATTGGGTTCCTAGACATCTGCGCAACGTTTGGCTCCGTTAATAAGTCTGAACTATGGCACTGCTAATTGAAGAATGGAGTACCCGAGAAGTATATGTCGGTCCTCAAAGAGTTGTACAGTCATACTTTATTTCGGGTTAGGGCTTTTGGTAAGCTTTTGACACCCGTCGTTATCTGGAGTGGATTTCTCTTCTACTTTGTCACAGATGTTTACAGAATGCTTTATCTCGACTTTTAGACTGTTGAGTTGAACTTCATTCAGGGGACAGAGTTTTGATCTGGAGTACTCAAGTTATTCGACACGACTTGGACCGTTTAGCGATTGACGTGTCCCGATAAAGAATGTATTTTGCATTGGTTTTAATTGGTAATCATATAATTTTAATCGACACTTACAGAACTGTCTAACCGAACTGCATACAACCGACGGTTGACTGGGATCCAGTCCAACAATGCACACCCATCTCAGAAGCTCAAAACGACCCCAACATCAGTATGACTATCAGCACTTCAGAGTTAATCAACTGACATGAGAAGAGTCAAGCAAGAGACCGGGGTCGTATTTGGACTCCCGAAAATAATCATGCAAATGGGATCTTGTATGCGTGTTTCGGAGACGTAGCATTCATTTATTTTAAATGTTTTAAAGTTTTAACTAAGGCAGCTTGTTGCTGTATCCGGTTTAGTGTGTGACGAATGAATAAAATCAAGTGAAATGAACATTTTAAGCTTCAGTGATGCTTCCAAATTATTTTCTGTACTTTCGCTGATGCAACTGTCAGGTAGATCAATCGAATCTACCGAGTCCTCCCACTGTCAGTCAATTTTCCTTCTTGGAAGCCCTCTGTTGGCCGCGGCCCCCTTCCTGAGAGTTGATGAAAAAAGAACCGCAAAGAATGGGTGTTGGAGGTATTTGGGCAAGCGACGCTTGACGGGTGTACACATTGGGGAATGAGATTTATATTTGGAATCATGGTCAAAGCTTTTGATTCGAAAATCCCACCCACAACACAGTGGGTGTTGATCAAGGACTGGAAGTATGAACCGAAATCTACTTGTCACTGCTCGAATCAATGGGTCTTGATTATCCTGCTCAAAGACCGGTGCAGTATGAAATTTACTGTCTTTGTATGATTCAATAGATATTCGTGGACGGTCGCTAAGCAGGAGAACGGATATCGTTCCCAACCAAATCACTTTCTCCTACCCAAATTCAACCTACCAAATGGCGGTGAGTCCATCATTTTGGACTAGATATTGTCCCACTCAATTTGTCTCTGATCTGCCCTTTTGAACTGGCCTTCAAGTTCGAGTTGGCAGTGGATACTTCGTCAAGCTCTCAACCGATGACCTATCGGGTAGGCTTCAATTCTTTGTTTGCAAGGAGCAATCTTAAATAGCTCGTTGAGTCAAGGTATTCGGCAATCCGTCACATCTTTTCAAGCAGCTGTCTCACTGTGACGGTTCTGACCAGCATTCGAAATATCGATTTAGCAGACAGGTTCATCATTCGGGGTTTGATTTCATGCAGTTCGTGAAATTCCGGTCACCTTCAAATAAACTATTCAGTTCAACAGTAGGATACACCGATCCGAAAAGTTAGTAAGTATCAACAATGGACGTTCAAACTTTTGGTAGATGCGCAGCAATGGTGTCGAAAGTGGCAATCTATGGCCAACTTCACTGACTGTATTCTGCACATCACATATGCTGCTCTTTCAAGAAAGCTGCAGACAAAGGCCCTATGGCATTTTCACAGTCGTCATCATGGAACCAGCCGTAGGCAATCTCTTGCTTTTAGTTTCGCATAATGACCAACATGGACAAGCAATTAGATTAACTGCTTCGCACTTGTACTAAGTGCATCCTGGTATTAAAAGCGCCAAACATGACAGAACCCGTACCGTGAAACAAAGTTCACATCGACCGGGGGAAGCAGTAAGTGGTCAAAAATCCTGCTTGTGGTAGACATCTACCGTATATGATCGAAAAGTTTCCCCATGGGGTGAACAGCATCAGAAGCAACAATGGGCATTCTGTACCAGCTGTTCAGTGGATTTCGCGGTCCTGAAACTCTGGCGAACGATAACAATAGACTAGTCACATAATTCAGATTTATCGAATTCTTCCAACATCCAAGAATCAATCAGTTCCGCATGTCACCACAGCACCGTAATTCAGTGGCCAGGCGGGACGTTTCGTGGGCACATTTAAGAGGATGTTTAGAAATCGAGGGGAAGGAAACTGCAGAGAATGTCATCGAAGTGTTTTTACCCAGTTATCACGTAACGGCTTCATCGGACGGTGTGTCGGCTGCACTGTGCCTTTTTTGGCCGAAAATGGGCCCTCCATTCGATGGCGGACAAAAGACAGAAATTCCCGTACATCCAAGGAAAAGCAAACCGACCAACGTCAAGCAGCTAGAAAACAGTTCTTCTATATGGATCTGAAGATTCTGGTAAAGGGGATATGAACTGTGGACGCGTTTCACCGAAGGTAAGTTGAATTTATCTACAACGCTGCAGTTGGGTCCGATATTTTGTTGCAACAAGTCAAGTTGATAAGACCCACAGACCGTACAGGCCATACCAAGCACATTCTGAAGGCTACCATAGGAACTGCTGTTGGGAACACTTAACCTGACAGTGCAGGGAGGAGAAAATACATCCCCAGGGACGACGCAAGCGCTCCGCTTATCCAGGCAAACAGGCCGAAGAAAGAAACTCATTGCCGTTGCACGTCAACGCCATTTGCGCTTTTAAGTCAGCCCATCCAGGTAAAATGTCATCAAAGGCGACTCTCAACATTCAGTCAACTAACGAACCAGCGTAACATTAACATTAAGTAGCGACAGATCCGCATACTGGACACAACAGTGCAGTCATGACGTGCATCGTAGAGAAATGGTTTCGTTGTACACCATTTTCTCTATTAATCCACGACTGATAAAATACTCATACCACCCCGAAAATCACTAATCAGCCAACATTTTTATACAACCTCGGTGACAGACGGCTCGTTACCACACATGAGCTATTGGGTCCTTATTTGGTTCTAGGTCACTCTAAATTCCAGTCACGGTTGCCGGTTCCCATCCCCTCACCTGTGGCCGACCACTACACTTAAGCTTCAAGCACGTCATAGAAGAAAAGAAAAATTGTGTTCGTGCATTACCCTGGACCACCAATAAAAAGAGTATGTGTCCGTATTCCTCGTTTTTCACGCTTCATTGCGCTGACTGCTCCATTACTCTTAGTAATGCTTCTGCAATTATTTGTAGTTAATTTTAAGTGGGACTTGGACGACCGGCGGGTCACTGATCAGGGTCTATCCGAAGGTTTGCCCGCTGACACATGCTCAGTGCAAACGGTTTTTTCGAATACAAGGTACAATCATCCACAAGGATAAACGCCCTAGGAGTCATGGTTAGAAACCACTGGCTCATTTAACCTGGTCCAATATGATTAGTTCGATGTACTTTTCGGGGTTCATGAAACCCTGTCGCCGGAAGGCCGAAAACTAGGTGTTGTAACCAAGTTACGCAGCCCTTGTATTCGAAAGCCATCCCATTCTTTGTTGATTTAGACTCACCAGTCTTGCTGTTTTTAATTTTATTTTGTTCTACAGAAGGCAGTGGTGCAAGGGAATTGTCAATATCAATATGAAATGGTTGTTTAGAACTGAACTGGACCAAGTACACTTCAACTCGGTTATTGATTCTGGTTGGAAAACAGACATTGGATAAGAAGGGGTATGTGCTTTGTGTAGCACTGCCACAGTTTTTGATAAGGTCCGAACAAATAAACCTGTTTCGGTTCTAGTTTGCAATTCCAAATATTAGAAACAAATTGAATCCATCTATGCTATGTGGTTACAGGTTTAAACGTCAGGGGATGCTTTATATCAAATCAAGTACACCTGAAGATAGAAAATCAAGGACATCTGGACAGCCCGCATCGTGATTCTGATCATATCGGGGATGGGGGAGGAGAGGTCGCGTATCACTACACAAAAAATCATCTGAACTTACGGGCGCTGGCGAAACCACATGACTCGGTCAAACTGTTAATAATTGACTGGCTGCGCTATAACTCTGTGTCATCCTATTTCGTTATTTTGTTGTCGGATACTTGGTTCGATTATAATCTCCGTTCGACGCTACAATCGCTCGGAATTACCTTTGTTCAAAAACCGTATCGTTTCTCAACATATTTTGGGATCCCGTATTGGTGTACCTCAGCAATCTTCCAGTCGGTCTAAAAAAGGCTCTCTTACTGGCTTGCAGGCAGCTCTTAAATGTACCCTTCCAGCCAAGATATCTATTCGGGCATTGTTGAGTACCAACATCCGCTCCCTGTTTACAAAACTATCGGACATGTCCCTCAAAATTCAATCACCCATCCAAGATCACATGTGTGTCATCTGCATACAACAATCTTGGCTGAATCCGGATATCACTGATTCACTCGTGTCGATAGACAGCTTCAGACTCCATCGGCAGGACAGAGTTTCGAACAAGAAAAAGACTAGAGATGGCGTAGAAACATGCATAAACTCCTTCTAGTCTGGCAAGTCCGAAGTTGTCTATACGCACTCGCTGAACGGAATTGACTGTCTTGTGACACAGTGTCATCCTAGGTTTTCTCGTTATAACAGCACTACCATAACCAATCTATACATTGCCCTCTTTAGCTAGCAACAACATATCGCATCTTTTTTCGACTTTTTTCTAGTGCTTATCGTTCCTTTTTTTGAGGATAACTTGCATATTATTGTAGGTGATTTAAACCATGCATCTACCTTACCACTGACTGTTTGATTTGACTGATCTCTGCGTTTCTACCACCAGAGGCGGTTTCATTTTAGATAGGGTTATTACCAACCACCCCGATTTACTTTCCCTGAAACTACGTGCTCTAATTCCAAGCAGTGATCATTGGTTGCTTCTGTTAAGGCCCAAGATATACTCTAGGTCAGCTTTCCATTCCCCCAGGTGAACAAATCAAACTCAAGTTCACCTCCGTAACTTTTCACATAACAATCTTCTTCTTCTTCTTCTTTCGAAATCTCCTTCACTCGCATCTACCCGTTTCTCCTTTTTGAACCCCTGCTCAATGACAATGTCACACTTTTCACAGAGACGGCCAACGCAATCTTTGATATTTGCTGTCCCTCAGAAACACTGTTCGTCTCAAATGGCCGTGTCTCCACCCAGAAACTGAAATCCCTAAGAAGATGCAAGGAGCACTTCTACAAATCTCGTAATAACTCAAGCGCATGGTATATTTCCAACCAAATAAAAGCGGAAATCCAACGCATCGACATGACATTCGCCAGCCAAATCCTGAGTAGCAACAATAATCGATTCCTATGGGAAGGCATTCGACTGTTGTGCGGGAACAAGAAGCATACGAAAAATTCTGCAGATGTCGACAGTAACAGTCGTGCTCTCATCCATCCTTCCATTTATACCCCAGTCATATATGTTCAGGGTGATGATATGACAGTTACAAGTTTTTCTAGAGAAGAGGTGCTCGACCTTCTGCGCACCACTAAAATTACCACAGGAGTTGGTCCTGACAGTCTGTCCTCAGCTCTTTTGAGGCATGGTGCGGTTGCACTGACGGATGCATTTACTTTCCTAATTAACTCGTCTTCCATCCCTGACTGTTGGAGACCCGTCACTATTATTCCCATCCCTAAATCTAACAGTTCCACTGCTTTAGAAAAACGTTTTCGCCCCATCGCTTAAACGTCTTCCGGCCTTAAACTAACGGAACATACTATTTAAGCGCCTGTGTTCTTCTATGTATCCTCCTGACGACCCTTTTCAGTTTGTCTATAAATCTAACAGGTCCACTTTCGACGCTACCGCCTCCCTCATCTATCACATTTGTAAGTCCTTAAACGCATCAGTGAAATCTGTGCGTTGCGCCTTCCTGGACTAGTCGTCGGCATTTGACTCAGTCCCATGGTCTCTTCTAACTCGCAAACTGCAAACTTTTGATCGCCCCACTTCTTTATTAGCATGGCTGCCTGACTACTTAACTAACCGAACCCAGTGCACACGAATGGACAGCAAAGTTTTGAAACCGTTGATTAACAACTCAGGCGTACTACAGCGTGCTGTTCTTTCACCGTTTCTTTTCTTTACTTACATCAGCGACTTATCTACTAGCTCCCTTGTCATCTGTTTAAGTATGCTGTTGATGTTGCCCTCTCTCAAGCCAACTCGAACAACGATGATTTTCAAAGTTTTCCAACAACCTTTCGTCTGTTTATGATTTCTCTGCACGAACTGGTTTAAATCTTAACACATCTAAATGTTTCGAATGTCTGTTCTCTCTCCCTCGGCCCGCCTACATATCCGAACCGTGCTCTATCAACTCAAAAACTCTTACTAGGGTTGATTCTGTGAAATATATAGGAGTAACTATTGATAAAAATCTGAAGTGGATTTCTCACATTTCTACCTATGCAGAGAATATCCAACCGTTGTCATTTCAAATCAGGAAGCTTCTACACAACAAGGTGAAACAAAGCACAATCTCCCGATTTGCATACCAATGCGTTTTTCAATCCTTCTTTACTGTTCTCCTGTTATTTTTTGCGGATTTACTTGAAAAAGACTAAAATACTTCGCCGTTGGCTATCAATTATTAGCCCTGTGTCCTTCGTATCATTAACTGAATTGTCCCTAATCTATGTGATCAACACATATCAGCATGTGAGAAATTTGCTCACAAAATTCTTTCTGATCCCACGCATCCACTGCACAACCATTTTCAAAGTGTCGCTCTCAAATTTCGACACGATCCAATTTTCGTTCCATACCCTCCAGAATCACTATCTACAGGAACTCCACTGTCCCATATTTAGCACGAATTTTGAAAAACCGTGACCGGGTTTCAGCCGAATTCCTGAGCACCCTGTTCTAATGCGTTATGATTATTCCTGGATGATTTCTTTTATATTCTCTACGAGGCGATGAGTATTTTTTATTTTATTCATCAATTTCTTTTCCCCCTATTTTATTTTTTACCCTCACATTTTTTGACTGAAATACGACATTATTTAGTGTAGGCAAAAGTTTATATAATACAATAACCAGTTACTTTTGGACTACACATCAAGCTAGGGCAAACATCCTATTACCCCCCTTCCCCTCTCGTAACCGACTAAAACACTAAGCCACAGATTTGCTCAACTGATTACATGCAAGCCAAGTACCATGATGGCACGGTTTGGAAACAATAAGTCAACGCGGGAGAGATGAGACAAATGCCACGGGTCAGCTCTTGGCTTTAAATCGAACTACTTTGCCAAACCAGGCTTTCATAAGAGCTGCCGACACAAGGTCCAGTTGTGGACAAACATACTTAGCGACGAAGATAAGATCATCGCCGCCGCATTTCAGATATAGGCTATGTTACGAGATGCCTTGACAAGGCGCAGCCAATTGCTGGGAGTAAAGTCTGAACCAAGCGACATTGAACTGCTTGCCTTGGGCCTTCGCATAGATTACATAAAACTATACACACCGCGTGAAATCAAACCGATCAACAGGGACAAGTAGCTAAATAAAAACAGATAAGCCTACTGGCGTTAGTGGTCTGTTAGTGAAGCGGAACGTTTTTTGTTAAGAGTACAAGACTGGTCAGCCAGAGAAGATCCGGAAGAACGATGATGTTCTCGTAGTCGCAGCTGTGTATGACACATGGCTATCTGTATCAGGTGCATTGGATAAAGAAACGATGGATCAGAACAGCTTGCACAGTTAGTTGCCAGAATCGGACCGATTTTTCGGGCATGATTGCAGAAATGACCAGAGGTCTTGATGTGCACATGCACTGTCGATCATTTTACTAACGCATCGGGCCCATCGAGGTCTTATGGAGTAAACTATACCTAGGATAAAGGCTGGCGTCCCGTCCGATGTGGCAAAATGTTACTACTTGTTTTAGGAAATCCGAAATAGATATCAATGAATGGATATACTTACTCGAAGTGTGTGGATATGTATTAGTATCAGACAATGAGGACCCAATGAACCGCGTGCTAGGAATAATCAGTGATCACAATTTGGAAGAGAATACGGATGGAAGATTTCGCTACAGGCGGTAAACTGTCGGCTGCGTGGTCTTTTATAGGGGCACGCTCGAACGAGAGCACAAAGCACACCAGAACGGATGCCTGCACCAGTTATCTATGGACAGAAATACACACAGAGTTCACTAAGGTCATAGATTACTTGGATTGAAGTTAGAAACGCGGTTCACAAAGTTTTTGATTTTAAATCTTGCCTTGAGAAAGACTGCCCACGATAGTCGAAACGCTTGCGAATTCCATCTACCAACAACGCTGTGTTATCAACATCATATCATTCACAATTCAGCACATTCACGTTGAATGTCCCATAGTATATGACGTAAAACAACGATTTCGAAGTTCTCAAACAACTGTTTATTCAACGATTGGAAACAAATCGCAACACAATAATCCGACAGAGAACGTGACATGAATTGTGATGCGGATGATTGAAATATCGATTATCTGACATGCGCGTACTCGGTACGATCAGTGCAACTGATCGCGAACGATATGCAAACTCAGGAGCAGTTAAACCGGGAAAAATGCTGGGGGTCCTCTCCATAACTCCGCCGTCATAATAAAAAAAACTCGACCTTACGACTAACATACGTTACGACCCTAGGACTTTCCACAGAGCGGACCCCATGGGCACACGTGAGGGCCATTAGGAACGCATTCAGATCGTGAAGATATACACTATACAACGATTTGGAACCAAGCAAATGGAAATCTAAGATGGGGAAACAGTGAGAAAACGTGATTATTGTTTCCACCGTGCACACTTTACTTTTACCTTGTTTTTTCCTCGTTCGTCCTTATGAAGAACGAGTTCTACAGACAGGCCGTACAGCATTCGTGCCAATGACTTCGGTTCTGAACCATCTCTCAGCTCCACCAACCACTGACAGTCCTCATCGATTGAGCTCTAACCGAGGTTAACTCTATACCAAATTGCAGCCTGATCGCTTGGTCACTTCTTTTGATTTTCCCCTTCATGTGCAAAAAGAGTAAAAAAGGTAAACGGCCGGCAACCATGTGTCAAATATACCCAAACCAACATAGGAGACAGTGATTATCCAGTTCAGAGGACGACTACCTACAATGAGCGCACCTCGCCATTGTTCACTCAATGTTCTCACCAAGCTCCGACAACTATTCAGAGGTACCAGTAGTAGAATGCAGAAAACTATCGAGAATCATCGACAAGAATCAGGCCCTCGCAACCTCAAAGGAGAACAGCGAATTATGGCACTGTACACCCACCCTTGAGGCCGGATGTCGCGGCAGCTCCACCAATGACGCAGCTAAGCGAAGGCTGCTCTAGCTTTCACAATCAGTGATGGGATCTACCCTACACCACCTTCAGTCTTCGTCAAACTCAAGAAGTGCTAGAAGCTATCGACTACCTCTAACCGATCACCATGAACGAGAAGAGCAAACATAGACATCCATCGATAAGGAAGAAGCACTTGGTATTTTGGATTTTGAAGGTGCAAAGTACATTTCAGGACCAAATGATGTAAGGAGTGTATCGAAAAATCGATGCGTCATGTATTGGTTTTAATTGTGAATGACATGATGTTAATAACACAGCGTTGTTGGTAGATGTAATGCGCCAACGTCTCGACTACTGTGATTAGTCTTTCTCAAGGCAAGTTTTCCAATCAAATTTGATTGTAGTCCAAACGTTGGCGCATTACATCTACCAACAACACTGTATTTTTAACATTATATGATTACCAATTAAAACCAATGCAAAATACATTCTTTATCGGGACACGTCAATCGCTAAACGGTCCAAGTCGTGTCGAATAACTTGAGTACTCCAGATCAAAACTCTGTCCCCTGAATGAAGTTCAACTCAACAGTCTAAAAGTCGAGATAAAGCATTCTGTAAACATCTGTGACAAAGTAGAAGAGAAATCCACTCCAGATAACGACGGGTGTCGAAAGCTTACCAAAAGCCCTAACCCGAAATAAAGTATGACTGTACAACTCTTTGAGGACCGACATATACT
>LUCM01002463.1:0-14377 GCA_008360955.1 Fasciolopsis buskii | reverse complement strand
AGTGGTCTCTTCCATTCCACCTTACATATACCCATGATCACCTCAATTAGCGTGCAACCATCCTTATACAAGAAGCTGCCAAGGTAAGAGAAACTGTATACAATGGTTACTTGCTCTCTTCAGAGCATCAAGTTCGGTACCACTGGCGTCCAGTCTTAAAACACATGACGAATGGAGCCACACCCCTAGTGAGTCTGTCTAATGCAAGTCCCGCACATTCGGACAAGCGCTCAACGTCGTTGGTGCAATACAGGTCACAAAACTTCCCAACATTTACCAGTTTGACCCCTACATCCTGAAGACTACCCTAAGGCTTTTCCATTACCTCGTCAATAAAGAAGTTAAACAACAGCGGACAGAAACGACATCCTTGTTGAACATCACTAGTTGTTTCGAGGTAACTCGACAGTTTGCCCTAAACCTTTACGCGACCAGAAGTATGCGAATACAAGGATCGCGGCTGATTCATGAATTTATTTAACACACTCTTCCGGTGCAGAATATACAGCAGCGCAGTTTGGCCAACTGCATCGAATACAACTTTCAAATCGAGAAAATCAGGATTTTTGGTCGACGATGTATATGGCCCATTTAAATTAGGCGGCGACGAGTAAAAATATGGTTGGTGCAATTTCGACCTGGGCGAAATGCGGCCTGGTGTTCACGGACACCATTCCCGCGAATCACTGTTAAGTGGCGCAGCATTATCGGACCAAAATCTCGAGAACAACCGGAAGAAAACGTATAACACGAAGATGACTACAGTCTGTCTGTTTCCCACTTGTCCATGGATAAAATCAGTGGCTCCTTGATACAAGAATACATCACAGTTTTAAAGTATAGAATAAAAAAGTGAAACGTGAATGAAGGAAGTACGGGAATTGGCGATACGGACAGCGCAAGAGTGACTAGCTGACTCTGTGAGAGGTGGGTGGGACAACGTTACGAGGAAAGAAATCACTGACACAAGTGCAGAAGACAAATAGCCGCAGTCTTTTCCACTTCCTTAAACTTTCCTATCCACCACTGCTGCAGGTCATTTCTCAGTCTCCTGGTCAGTTGACGTCCAGGGATCCGCGCGTTTGATTGTACGCTGCATCCGGGGGACGGATCTGCTAGCATCCAACAAAGTAACTGAAGTCGAGGATATTCGTCGTTTCTGAGGTTGATGTGGCAAGGAGTCCTGTGTGGCAGTTCCCGCCGAGTGCTGGGCTTCTTTGATGTGCTCCCAATGTTCGCTCGGTTTCTGGACACACCGTTGAGATGGCAACCGCATTGAGAGTCCCGGTTGGAATTGTAGTTGGCGATTATCATCTAAAACCAGCTGTGCCGGACCAATGGCTTTTGTGCTGGTGTAATCACACACTGGTTACAAACAAAACCTAACTCGGATCAAAGCCTGAGTTGTGTCCACGGATGTGGGTCTGAATGACACACAATCTTCCATTGGTCCTCGCCACCGATGACCGATAGCAATGTTATAAATTTGAGTTCAAAGCTGTGAAAGCGATGGAGGGTGCCAGATGAGCCAATATCGCTTCTTATGACACAAATTGGTGTTCGCCAGAAAAAACTTGCGGTCGAAACAAATTTGGATGGGACGATCTCCGTTGTCGATCCCATCGTTTGGGACAGAAAATTGCTCTCCGATGTGCCGTTCTGTCTGCATAAATTGGCCCGGTTGGGCAACGACCAAAACGTTCGTTGGACCCATACTGCGGAGTAATTCGGATAACTCTCGATAGGACTTGTCTCTGGCCTCAGGGAAGCTGCATTCAGTGGGTACATACATAGATCCGACGAACAAACAACGACGCTTCAATCGAATGCTATTCACCGAACTCCATATAAACGACTGTTGACTGGGATTCAGTCTAACAGTACAGGCCTGGCTCGCATGCTCAGTGCGATCCCAACGCCAGCTTCACTACGAAGCCCTAAGGCAGAATTACCGGATACCCGAAGAGGAGAGCGAGAGGATGAGATTATCTGATAGTATTTGGCTACGGAAGTGAGATCCTGCATGCGCGTTTTGAAGACAGAGTACATATCGATTATAAAGGTTTCAAGAGTTCTCGTTTGGGCAGCTACTTTCCCCATTTGGTTTAGCGTGCGACATTGAAGGCAGTTAAGTGAAACGAACGTTTAGATTTATGTAATGATTGGAAACCATTTCTTCCCTTTCCATATGGTGTCATGAGATAAATCGTTTATGCCGCAGTTTTCCAACATCAACATCATAATCGTTTAGCGTTAAACAGCAAAGCAAGCCTCAAGGACCGCTGCCTTTCCCCCAAAGTTACAAGTTTCTATAAAAGGGGTGAATATCCTAGGGGAACAGGAGGTGAACCTACACAGGTGAGAAAATATGCTGCCGTAGCCAAAATACAGAACAGTCTAACTGCGCAAACGTACTCTATCAATCATTCTAACTCAACAGAAAATGATAACACGATCGACACTGTTCATGGTTCACGATCATATACTTCAGTGTCTCCAGCCACCTAGCTGACGGGTCTTTCCGACCAAAACCACGAAAACGGGAGACACCTACGCTACACAAGTTCGCCGTGCATTTTTTCATTCCACGTTGCCACGTCATCCTGCTGACATCCACATGACTTCTTCCGTATGGTAGACGAGTGTTCGCCACACGCAACAAGTGACCCAATCAACAAGGTCGACTCTATTTTAAATGCTGAGATACGGTATTTCCTTGGAATCCGCACCTAATTCAGAATCCTAACCTCCATCATTACTTACCCGGTCTAGCAAGATGTCGCGTATGTGCGTTGGTCCACACAGACTCGAAAAGCACACGACGTCTCTGCGTAAATCGAGATCACACAAGCTCCTCACCATTTCCTCCAGTTCCACGCATTGCATCCTGAGAGGCCTCCTAAAGCATCTCCCAAAAACCTTCGTCCATGACGAAAGTTGAACAGAATGGAGAGATGAGTACACCTTGTCGAACGCCACAACTAGTCGTTCGGGTTGAACTAGCTACTTAGATAGTTCGCCGTCGCTATACCCCTCGAGCACGATCCTATAGCGTCATGCCGAGTATAATGCTCGCACACAGGTTTCCACGAAAGCTTCTGGTTGGCATACCCTTCCCGTGGAAGACGCACTGAATAGTGCTGTCCGAATCCACTGAGTCGAACGCATCTTTCAAGAGTCCGAGAAAGACTACGAATCGTAGGGGCGGCATCGAATAATTGGCGTGATAGTGTTTGGCGCGTTTCGAGATCTGTCTGAAGGAGGTGGAATATGTTTCGATGCAACCTCGACTGGACGAAATCCGGCCCTGTGTTCGCTGGATATTACTCTGCGCGAAGTTGGTGTCAAAACGACGCAGCTTTCATCGGAGCTAATACCCCTTAAATAAACTATCGAAATTAAAATTAAACCCACGATGATTGCAACAGTCACTCCCGTGTGCCCTCTTGAACAATGGCACCAATCAGTGACCATCAGCCACGATATGCAGGAGATAGCGTCCTCATCAAAAAATCAGGAGACGCAGGAGTGAAGTGATTTCATCAGAGCTTCCTCCAACCCACGTTTGAAAAATAGAACTGGGAAGTTAGTCGCGGACCGTTTGCTTTTCCCCTCTTCAGAAGCCGGTATATTCACTCCACTCCCAATTACCGTGAGTGGGATCAAGTGACACCTCCCAGCACTCACAGCACAAGACGATCGGCCTAAATACGTTAGCGGTGGCCAGCTAAACTGGATCACTTGAAGTGCTTTACCCGCAGCCGTCCCAATCTTGTCCTCCCATAACCATGTGATCAAGCTCTCCATTCTACTGCACGACCACTTCGCTAACCTGAAGTTCGCCGCCCATATCAGGATCACCAAAGACACACACGCAGTTGCGTATAAGCTTAAACAGGCTTAGACCGTTACCTGAAGTGGCCGCTACTTCCATCTCTTCGGCTACACTAACTCACCGATATTCACGCTCATTCTTAATGCTTCTGGTAGAAATTTGAGTAGGTTTGTGACCCTGTAATTTGCAACCACGACCGTTGAGCGCTTTCCGAATGTGCGGACTTCATTAGACAGACTAACACTAGGGGTGTGGCTCATGTCGTCCATGTGTTTTTAAGACTGGGACGCCAGTGGACCTGAACTTGATGGCTCGAAGACGAGCAAGTAACCCATTGTATAACAGTTTCTTCTTACCTTGGCAGCTCTTGTAATAAGGATGGTTGCACGCTAGATTGAGGGTGATCATGGTATAAATGTAAGTGTGGATATGGAAGCAGACCACTTGGCGGCCATTGGATGACATGGCGGGGTGGAGTTCGAGGAAGTTCACAGCCCACTTAGGTAGGGTAGGTGGCACTCGTCTCAGTGTTTGAGATCCAATGGGTCCGTCAACCACTTCGTTGCAGGCAGTGGAGGATATGGGAACGAACTACAAGCAGTGCGAATGGTGTGTTCACGTTATGTGCGAAGACAAATGCTGAAGACAAGCATGTGCTCATTCATAGTTAGTGCCTACTGCCTCTTGTTTGTTTGCTAATTGGTGTTCCATTTGATTTAAAGTCAGCCCGTGTGGTTTCACTCCTGCCTAATCTTAAGGATCATTATTTTTAATAAAGCGTTGAGAAAGGCGATGATCAATGGAACTGGCTTTGTTGTTTAGCGATGCACTACGGTGACGCGGGCGTTGGATCTATTCATACTGCATGTCTCAAGATATATTACTAGAACGCTTTTGATCAATAATTTCGGTATTTTTGGCTCTCTGCGATTAGAGCGTTGACGATCTCATTGCAATCGGTCGGAACGGCAATTTTCCTTCTTAAAAAGCTCAACTTTTGATACTACGAATTCGGTCATCTGGTAGTAAGACTTTTCTTCTCCAGTTGCCAGTTTATGGGTTTGATAGACAAATTTGTTGCCTAATGGGCATTAGGGGATCGCGAGTGAGTACCACACAAGTCTGTTTTCATCTGGATGTTTTGAATTCCCACTCAGCTATCTGTCCATCGAATTATATATTGTTGAACCTTGGCTTATAGTGTGCCGTCTTCTACATTACACATCCGAGATTATTCGAGTCTAATTTTGGGTCAACTTGTTATGCGGGCCTTATAAATGTCTTACGAGTCAGCAGAATGTCAAGCTTTCACACGCATAACTCAGTATCGAAAGCCAGTGGAAAATCATAGTATACACTCCATCCTTGGAGTCAGGGTTATGCCCAGATCAGTTGCTAAATCAAATATGTAACCAAGTTATTCCTCGCTCAAAGTCTAACTAAGCTGGGATACTGTAGATCCGCCAGTAATAATGGTGATAGATGGGCATTCTTTATAGACCGGGGCGTTCCCATACCTGCTCTAATGAGATCGTGTTGTTCTGTACCATTCCAAGTTTAAGGATCATCGTTGTAGGTTAAGACGTCGAAAAAGACTGTGGACCATGGGTTATTATGCGCAACAGGGACAGTGCGGTGCATAGAATGGAGGCATGGTGAACTCACTTCGACCAACGAATGTTCTATTCGACCGCGGTCCGGACAAAGCCTTCAACCCTGAGCTTTGGATCACTTAGGAAAACATCCGTTTTGGTGCGATTTGCAGACACATCCGGAACATCGGCCAACTTCCAAGTTTGTTTAGACATACACTGGAAGTAGGATCCAACCGGGGCTTTAAACTGTTGGTCCTGAACCGACATGACGCGAGCGGCTGTGAAAATGAAAAAGAAAAGCGGCTACATATTAACAACCTGTTTTGTGAGGTCGAAATAAGGGTGTCAAACCAACTAAATTCCAACCGAACGTCATAAAGCCGAAAAACTGAAAAACCGACAGCCATTGCGAATGGTGGAACAGAATACACAAACATTTATTAAACGTCGGCTTGAAAACAAACACATCCAAATGGAACTTCGCAGAAGGGGGGCCAATATCAGACGTAAAGAACACAAAAAGCATTCATGCAAATCAGCTGTCAAAAGACTACACATTGACGTGCCATGACGGCTTGCGTGCCTCCATAAACCAAACAAGAGCTAATCAGAATGGCTTTAGTCTCAAGCCGAAGATCCAGTCTATCGCTGGAAGGTGCAATGATAGAGGCCTGACTAAGTAGTCCCTGGTCGTCCAAGTCGTGCTTGATCTGAGTGGCCAGCCAGTCGGGGAAAAACCGAATGGAAGAATAATCTGATTCCAGGTGATGGGCCATTTCCGATTTCAGCAACTTTCCACGCGCCTTGCCGGTAAGGTTCTTTGTCAGAACTCAACTATGGGCTTCGGTTTGAGGAAACCTAATCGCTCCTGCCGTAGCGGCTGGACGCTCTTGCAGCACCCGTCCATCAATCTCCATTAATACACGCCTACAAATAATTCTCATACTGCATTGGTCGTCCCCATGATAAGCAGACCCGCGCGTCCATGCGCAATGAAGAGCGGTAGGTGAATAAAGTGTGCTGCTGCTCACAGTTCGCGTCTCCTTTTATCAAGCCTGTCTCTGCTTGTCTCAAACCAATCTGTTTGCCCTTCTCCTAATCCACAGTGTCCTGAATGAGTAGACGCACGCCAATAACTCGGCAGCGTTCGTTTTAAGTAGTGTAGGTAGGCTGGTTTATCAGCTCGCTAGCTCACATTTTCTCACAAGCCTCGTCATGCCTCGAATCTGGTTTCCTTCAAAGGGCGCACTTAATCACAGGCTGGCCAGCAAGTGCG
Organism: Fasciolopsis buskii; assembly: GCA_008360955.1. Lineage (NCBI taxonomy): Eukaryota > Metazoa > Platyhelminthes > Trematoda > Plagiorchiida > Fasciolidae > Fasciolopsis > Fasciolopsis buskii. The sequence goes on along the minus strand of LUCM01002463.1, from coordinate 7,671 downwards.
TGTTTAGCTCTGACAGTGATTCCCTTTCATTGAAAGTGTCTGCTGCGTGAGTGAAGACAGCGAATTCAGGATTCGAGTAGAGTACAGTAATTTTCAAACCTAACTGTGCGCTCAAACGTCTCGTCAAGATATTTCTCGCAACTTCAGAGACGAGCCAGCTCAAAGCTGTGGGGTCAAATGGGTGTAGGAAAGTCTTGAATGATCAAGGCGAAAGCAAGCCTTTTACGATTGGGTCCCAGTCATAACAGTCGCTTGTGTTGCCATGAGACGATCAAGGGAATCAGTCGGCGACCGAAAGGACAATGATCGTTAAGCCCGTGGTTATTTGTTATTCGGCATACCGCTCAACCAGAATGCAGCACTGATATGGAGAAAGACGATTTTTACGATGATCCTCGTCAGCCCCTTCGGAAAAGCAGCGCTTGACATTGCAGTAGTAGCAGGTGAATTTTAATACGAAATGTTGAAACTGGGAGTGCAGTCGTTTCTGTTTAGGTGGGCGTCCTGCGCGCTTAACCCGCTCAGGGAGCAGTATAACTTGCATATAAAGACTGAGTCCAATTCTGTGCAGACAATAACCTATTCTTTATATGTGATGAGACTTCCAACACTGTCGTTGTCCCACAGCGACATGGCGCTCTAACTCGACAGGTATCTGAGTTCAGATCGACCATATTGGCAGGAAGCTGCCGTGTGCGCTGATCTGGTACAGAACTGTAGATCGTGACTGGGACAGGTAGGTCGATTCGAACCACGCTATAGTTTTTCAATGCGATTTTTAAATCTCACTGCAACGGCCGATTCGACGCAGGCACAAACCTGACTGGAGTCAACATAACCGTCTGATTCCGCTGTTTCGTAACAGCCTAGGAGGCCGGAAACTATCCGAGGATCTAAGAACCTCGACGAGCGAGCAATGCGACGAGCGGGTGGGAACAAATCAAGCAAGCGATGCATTTGCAACAGATTGTCCCGCCCTTTGATCCTCAGGTTACCGTTCATCAAAGACACGGATCTCGCAAGGGTCGCTGGGTCTAACGGAGCAAAAACGCCAGCCCCCAACTGCAGTAGGTGAATAAAGAGCGTCCACCAGTTGCAAGCGTCATTGACGATAGGCAGTTAAAAATGACCGTAAACTGGTGGGTTTAGGGTAGCCGAAGAGATGGAAGTAGCGGCCACTCTAGGTACCGTCACAGACTGTTTAAGCTTTACGCAACTGGCGGTGGACGGCGAACTTCGTTAGCGAAAGTCCGTGTGCGATAGGGAATGGAAGAGCTTGAATCCATGGTAGAGAGGAAAGACTGGACGCTGGGTAAATAGCACTTCAAGGATCAGTTTGAGCTGCCACGCATCGCTAACGTTATTTAGGGTCCGAGTCTGAGCGGAGTGCCTGGAGGTGTCACTTGATCCCCAACGGGAATTGGAAGTGAAGTCGAATAAATCCGGCTTCTCGAAGAGGGGAAAAGCAGCCCGGTCCCGATAACTTCCCGCAGTTAATTTTCAACACGGGTGGGGCAAGCTCTGAGAAATCACTTACGATCCTTGCTTCCTGATTTTGGAACGAAGGAGTGTAATCGGTATCGTGGGCCGAGTCCACTGATGTGTAATTCATCTTCAAAAAAGGGCACACGGAGTGAGCTGTAAAGCGAAATCATAGTGGGGTAGTTTTTAATTCGATAGTTATTAAGCGTGTTAGCTTCAAGTACAAGCTGACGTCGGTTTGTGACACCAAGTTCGCGAGAGTAATATCCGCGAACAGACGAGGCCGATTTCGTCCAGATCGAGGTTGCATCGACCAACACTCTTCACTCTTCGACAGATACTCGATACGCGCCACAAACGCAACGCACACCGGGCCGCTCCTGACGAAATCTAAGTGCTTTCTCGACTTGAAAGATGCGTTCGACTCAGTGGATCGGACAGCACTATTCAGTGCTCTCCACGGGAAGGGTATGCCAACAAAGTTTGTGAACCTGTTGCGAGCATTGTACTCGCATACCTATGATCGCGTGAGGGTATACGGTGAACTATCAAGTGCATTCAAAACGACTAGTGGCGTTCGACAAGGGTGTCTCATCTCTCCATTCTTGTTCAACTTCGTCATGGACGAGGTTATGGAAGATGCTTTAGGAGGCCTCCAGGATGCATGAGTCGGACTGGAGAAATGGTGAGGAGTTGTGTGATCTAGATTACGCAGACGACGTCGTGTGCCTTTTCGAGTCTGTGGACCATGCACAACGGGCACTAGACATACTGTCAAGATCGGTTGCTCGGTTCGGCATGTGCTTTGCACCTTTAAAGTGCAAAATACTGTTACAGGACTGGACGACAGCAGCGCCGAACTTGATACTTGTTGGAGAGGAGCTGACGATTGTGGACCGCTTCACCTACCTTGGTAGCTGCGTGTCGAACGATGGTAGCTCGGGAGTGGAGGTAAATATGCGTATATCCAAGGCTCGCGCAGCTTACGCTGGAGTGAAGCACTTGTGGCGTCTGCCTGATATTTCACTAAAGTTGTAAGGTCGTGTGTACTGTGTCGCAGTGCGCTTAGTTCTGTTGTACGGTTGCGAGACGTGGAATATGCGTGTGGGCGATGTTCGTCAGTTGGAGGTTTTCGACTACAGATGTCTACGTAGTAATTGGATTGGAGTGACCGGGTGAGTAATATTGAGGTTAGGAATCTGGTATTAGGTGCGGATTCCAAGAATACCTTATCTCAGCACTTAAAATATAGTAGACTTTGTTGATTGGGTCACTTGTTGCGCGTAACAAACACTCGTCTACCATGTCGTGCCGTACTTTTTTTCTTCCAAGGAATGGAAGAAGCCACGGGGAAACCAACAGATGCCGTGGCAACGTGGGATGAGAAAATGTTGAGATTTGTGAGTCCTAGAGGTAGAGCATGCATGTTTTTAAGATATGACCGCTCATCCAGAGTATAATGTAGTTAAAAGAAAAAAGCACGGTATTTTTGCCACCACTTCCCACTCCGTGTGACCCAATGCGATCGAGTATGGTGCCAAAATCGTGTCAACATTATTTGTTTACATCCGATAGAAGAGGCATGGGCTTATTAAAAAGGGGATGCGCCGTAAGAGCTATGTTCCACTGCGAGGAGTGGATGAAAGACGACTGGAGCTAGTCAGTTTATGATATGGCAAAAGAGTGTGGAAATTTTTGCCCGTTCACAGGCTGGAGTAGTATAGGGTTTTCGGATGGAGTCCACAGAATCCTTCCACCGGTAGACAATTTGGCGATATAAGTGGTGCCTTCTCAATTGGAAACTTTCGTTTTCTACATATTTTACTAATTTCCTTTCGCTTATTTGCTCGTCATCATCATCACGATGTTAGGAAATGGTATTTGAGAGGCGAACATAACAGTCTAAAAGTACTGTCCACAAGGAATGAAAACTAAAATTGTGAATGATAGCTGAGATGAAGGAGAAAACTTCTTCCTTAAACCCAGTAGTGTGAAACATGTTAGGCTATCACAATGGGACCCAAGAGTTCAAACAAAACAAGCTATCAGGGACCACAATTTTTTCACATTTTAATTTAATTGGCCTAACTAGCATTAACGTATGTATTTCTTTTTAGAATTACTAGGCCTACTGGGTACCCTGTACACCCTTTCGACGTAGAGCCGGTGAGTTGCGTAGCACGTTTCGTACGTCTCCCGTTGTTGACTTGAAATTGGGAATTAGCCAGCTTAGGGAGACTCGCTACGAAGGATCAGTCAACGTGACAGAGACCGCTGGGTATTTCTTTTCGCTTTTACGATTTCGCGATGATAAATCAACCACGGGAAACCGGTGAATTGGATCTCCTTGGCAAAGGCTGTCTCGGGCGTAGGGTGATTGGGGCCATTTCTGAAAACATTCAAGGCGAGTAGCTATCTCATAAGCTGACAAACTCACTCTCAAGGTCAATGATAAGTAAATAAAAATGAAATCAAGTTACTAAGCATAGATATCAGAGCAACTCACTTGTCTCGTTAGTTTCCGGGAAAAGGCTTTCTGACACTGTGTAGTTGAACAGAACTTTATCCAACGTGAACTGGCCAGTGGGATTATCTGATGGAAGGCGTTTGAAAAGAAACTCTAAACTCCAAGCTGGTTCGGAAGCGTTCGGCTGCCATAAGATGCGCACTGATTCCGTATCAATGCCACAAGAACCATTAACCCGTTGAAGGGCGTGCGTAGAGGCATTCAGATAGAAGGGTTTCCAAACAGAAGCACCTTCCTGACAAACGTGGGTGGATAAAAAGTGAATCTGAGTGAACTTTCCACATGAACCATGTCTACGGAGCCAACGAAAGGTTAAGGTTGTCAGTTTTTCAGTTAGTTTCTCTATTGTCCTTGAAATTAAGTGCAATGAAAGTTAAGATACACCTAGTTGTTACAGTTAATACTGGTTCGTCACAATGTGACGGCAAACTGACGTGGTGTGACTGCTTTTGTGCCTCCGTGACCCAACAGGCCAAACAAGATGGCTTATCTCAAGCCGAAGACCCAGTCGCATCTGGAAGGTCAATGTGTAAAAGCTTAACGACGTAGTCTCTTGGCTCTCCAGAGTGGAATTAATTTAAGCTAGTAACCCAGACGGAAAAACCCGTGGGAAGCAACTGATTCAAGCGGTGATCAAGTGGATTAAAGGTCTGTCACTAAAATGGTCAAGGTTGAAACCTCGAATCCACCAGCCATATGGCGGTAGACGACAGTTCTTAGTCGTCCGGCTCGTCGCCACTCCAGACCTATAGAGACCTTACGTGACTATATGCCATTCTGAATGCCATGGTCGCGACTGCCAGTTACCTCGCTCCGGGTGTAGTGGTTTTTTAGCAGCTGTGAATAATGTACAATAATGCAAACGTGGAGCACATAATACAAAAGATGGGCTTCTACTCAATCGCTCCTCGCTACCTTGCGGAAAAGCTCTTCTTAGGACCAGGTGTGGTTAAGAAGCTTGGCCGTTCTCTTGACTAGTGGTGGAACTTCCTAAAAGTACCCATCAATCATTTCAAGCAATCTATAAAATATAAAATGAATTCCATACTGCACCAGGCGTCGCACAGGACAATCGGAACCACAATGACCATTGGAATGAATAGTAATAAGCATACTTCTAATCACAGTAAGTGCACTGGATTAACGCACCACAACTTGGTGTCAAACTTTTGTGCTAAGGGTTTCGACTGTTGTTCGCAAAGATAAAGGACCCGTGCGACGTGAGCAGCCCCGAAGTAACGCTGGTTTAAGCACCTCTAGGATCACCTTTTTTAAGAATCTTGCTTAGCTATGCCGCTTTGACGCAGGACCCGCCAAGATACCCGAAATGTTGTGGCGCTACTTCAGTTTCAGTTGGGTCAGTCATTAACTTTGCATCAACGTGCTCTGGTTTTAGTCCCTACCTCACTGCATTATCTATTCAGAGAGAAAAAGAACGAGGAATAGCGAGGATTAACACCAAAATAGCAAGTTGAAGGACAAAAGAAGAAAGCTTTCGAATTCAAGAACGCCATTGAATACGGCACTCAGCCAAATCACCCAGTGCCCAACCATCTTTTGAGGGACCTCGTGGACTCCAATACGGTGGCCATACTACTTACCCATGTAATCTACCGACCACCTCGATCCATCTGCCAACCATGGTCTGTCTCGATAAACAGCATACAACGAAGTAGCCGCTCTGCGGAAATGCGCAAAACATGTCCCAGCCACCTTTACCCAATCACATTCAGTGCTCTTTCTAGAGATTAAACCCTAGGACCCAGAGCATTAGTTTTAGTCGACCGAATTCTCCTACCATGTTCTATCAACGGTGTTCAAACACCGAAAGTCTTCGCACATCTTCTACTCTCAATGGGCATGTTTCGGAGCCGCAGAGCAATACCGACCTTAATATTGCTGTGTATACTCGGCCTTTGACCGATAACTAGATTTCCCGCCGACAAAACAGATGCCTCAAATCAGTGAATGCCAATCGAGCATTCTGTAGGCACAAACACAATCCACCCGATATACGACCACCGGATGAGATATAACTATTTATCCACCTCACTTGTACCCTGCAAGAATAAGGTTCGGCTTTGGCCCATGCGAGTCGCGCAACAGTATGCAACACTTTAAATATGCAAAATGCATACCAAACATACACTATCGTTCAGAGGACCAAGGGAAAATTGCGACTTACTTGGATCTTCACTCGACAGCACAACGTCGTCGCCATATTCTAAGTCAAATAGGTTCCCGTATGCGCAGACATGAGTTTCATCACAGTCACATGCGTTTTTGTCGTGCTTGTATGTGCTCCCACTGACTACATTAATCCCAAAGGTACACCCGACATTTGTTTTCATTACTTCGAACCGTGCATTCCTCGAACGCTGCGTGTTGCAAGTAATTTCCGCGCCCCTCGTTTGTTGCTAGGACACAGGTATATCGACTTCCTATGCCAGCCGGTCGAATAGAAAAAGGCAATCGGCTCACCAAAGCTTCTTAACCAGTGTATTTATGTAGTACATCTTCGCATAAAAGCAATACCGTTTGGCGCCTTGTTGCTGCTTCACAACGTTGGATTCGATCAGAGGGTAGCACTCAATTAAGTTCATCGTGCAGTTTTCATTCAGCATGTCATTGAAAGGCATTTGTATACGAACGACCGGAGGGCAATTCACGTTCGGGACGATCACTCGTTGGTCCATTCAGTGTTCGCTTCAACTAGAATTGCCCTGTATCACCCTTATTCTACAACTTTGTAACTGAACCAATTTGTGAAATGGCTCTATCTCGACAGATTAGTGAAATCGTTTCTTTGTCCAGACGTACACCTGCCTAAGGTGCAGGCTGCCAGTTTTTTAACGACAATCAGCAACGATGCGGCTACATCCGAGGTTCCCTTAGCCTATTTGCATTTTAAGAAATGTTTTGCAACTTTTTTATTACACAAATCGAAATACAAGGGTAAACTCCATGGTCCGAAGACATACTGTAATGAGGGAAAGTGAGGGGAAACATCCACATAAGAAACAGTTCATTGATCCTGATGTAGCTGGGTGGAGAGTACAAAAACACCTGGAGAAATAAAGTATAAAACCGAGCAAGAGAAACCTGATACAGGTAACTAGATGCATGTGTGACAGAGTAGCGAGGAAGGGTTACAAGAACTGCCGCGACAAGCTCCGAAAGAAAAAAACAAGATGATTACGGTAAAAAAGGGATAGCGAAGCAACTGCCCGACGCTGGGTAGTAATCACAAGTTAGATGTTATTCAAGGGTCGTCGATCAGATGGATGGCTTCTCGCTGAAGGTCATCAAGAAGGAAGAGAAAAGCAGATGAAACCTCGACCCAAGTAACTGCAGTATTCAAGTGCTGGGTGGAGTTGAGCTTTAAACAGTGCAAGATAAGCCGGGATGAAAAAACCCCTGGCGAAAAGCAGTAAATCGACTATGCGCGCATCGCGAAAAGTAAGCTCAAATAGGAAGGAAGACCAGCATAAGGAAGAATTAATAAATAAAACAAAAAGAGAAATAGTACACAGAACTCGAGATAAACGAATCAAAGGATAGACGTAAGGAGAGAGGAAGTTTTGAGGAAATTCAGAAAAGGGAGGCTTCGGAAGCACTAAATGTGACGTGGTTCTTGGAGTCTCAGGAAAAGGTGCTCATGA
>LUCM01002461.1:86348-106589 GCA_008360955.1 Fasciolopsis buskii | reverse complement strand
GTTCTAATTTTCCATTTCACCACTGTCGTCCACTGTTCGGAGGCCTTTGTTAATTCTCGGCACATTGGAAACTAGTTCAATAAGAACTGCCCGCTGATTGAAGTGACTGCAATAGGAGGCTGGGAATCAGCAGCTTTTGTCTTGGAGCACAATGGTGCCCGATAGGGAAACAAAATGACAAAGTAATGGCTGTATATCTGCTCACCTTTGCTGGTTCGTTAAGAAAAATGATGTCCTAAAAAGGAAGCTGAATTTTTCAGTGTTTTGTTAATCACGTGCACTATGAATGGTGTACGGTTTACCAGACACGAAAACAACATCTGTTATACTTCAGGCACGTTCTCAAGCTTGCGAACCATTGGTGGACACCCGGAGTTAATTTGTTTTTCCGGTAGACATATTCTAAGTTGAATAAGTTACCCAGTATTGTTGTCATAACTACAATGCAGTCCATGTGACTTGGGAGTAGAAAATGTACTGAATTGCTAGAAAAGATTGGTGGCAACGAGTTAATAATTGCAGTGAGAACAAAAATTACAAAACAATGATTTGTATTTCCGTAATTGGTACGAGACCATGCGTCAGAAAAAAGTGGCGTGAACTTTTTCGAAGCAAGGTCACTTTCAAAGCTGACAGACCGAGGCGCGATCGAAAAGTGACCTAACCAATTGTTCATTCGATTTTAGATGTCATACACAAACAGCAAACGTGCATGACGTCAACAATTGCGATGCACATAGTGTTTGGTCAGGGATTTTGCGCAGTTGAATTCTTCCGGGGACAATGCATTTCCCGATCGGCAGATATCTCAAAGGGGCACATTCCTAATGAAGTGAAAGCAGATTAGTTATGAGGTTTCTAGACGAAATCTCCAAACCCCAAATGCGTACGTGAAACTCTAGATAGTCACACGAGTTTTCGTGGGGCAGAAATAACAAGAACAAGCGCCCTTGGTATCACCTGGTATAAGTACTTCATAGTCAATGAGATGCTTCCAATGGACTGTGTCATGTCTGACAAAACAAGTTAATAGTTCTTTATGGGGATTCAATGGCTTGTTCGATTCACATACGGCATCATTAATTATGTAAATGAAGGAAACAAATCAGGCACCACTGAAATTGATCAGATCGTTTCGGGTGACCACTAGATCGATATTCCACCTCGGCAATAAAGACGAATCTTCCATAACGATGACATGTTAAACTAACCATTTGCACTCTAAAGATCAGTTGCAATTTAGAGCGTTACATGGGTCAGTACATCCGGATAACTTACGAAAGATAGCCGAAGGCGGTTGCTTGTTTTGGAAGAGTCCATGAAGCTCGCAGGCTGTCCAGTGCGTATTTGCTTATTTCCTGACAATAAAAGACACGTTCATCGAGTCTAGCGTGCTCTTTTCCGATGACGTGATCCGCAAATCGGCCACAGATTGTTCTCGAGAATAACTTTTCTGGTGACAACTGCTACTCACATGCAGTATGCTCATATTCACACAAACGTTCGGAGGGTGCGTCAAAATAGATAATTCTGAAAGTAGCGAAGGTTGCACTACATTCAAATGACAAAGCTACAGGTTTGATGAGTCAAACTTGTTTCAGACACAATGGCCTGAGAGTTTGTCATACCAAGAAATTGAAACAATCAATTAGCTGCAGACTGCGATATCTAAATCAGATGATTACCAAGGATACTTGTGCATCTCTTCAACCTCTAACGCAAAGTACACAAACACCTGTAAAGTATTTGCCGAGGTTTAATATAGACCGATGAGATCAGCCATGTTCATGTCTTTATACAATTTTTAAAAGCTTCTGTATGCTGATACAATATCACATTACACGGGCAAATAAGCTATAACCTCGTAGCCGATAAATAGGTAGCCATCAAAAGACATGATCAAATTTGCCGAGAATTAACAAAAGCCTCCGAACAGTGGACGACAGTGGTGAAATGGAAAGTTAGAACCCTTTAGTAATTTGTTCTCAGAAAATTTTCCCAGCACAGTACAACGCATATTGACCGCAATTTAAAACTGAGAAATTCGGGTACGGCCAGAGGAGTCTATTAGGCACTCATAATAGATGGTAATGTGGTCTGATTGATTGATTGATTAATGAGTTCTCATCCAAGATTACACATACTATCAGATCAGTGTATTTGATGAGGTTAGAAATCGTGGAAGCAATCTAATCGAATTGATTTCTGAGTTTGCAGGTGTTGAATTCACATTGGCTGATCAAAGACTTTCCAAATATCATCTGACCGCAAACGGCGATTTGATGATTTTCTTGGCTTACTTTATGCAATTCTTGAGTATTCTGAATGCAGCTCAGTAAAAAGGATTTAATAAACTTATGGCTGGCTACGGCATTCTACCATGAAACTATTTTTGTAAATAATTTGAGTACAAGTAAACAGTCGGAGATTTCTTCATGTGCCATGCATCGAAAATCGCACAGATAGGTTTTTTTGGTCGCGTGTTTGAGGCAATCACACAATCAGAATCGGATTGTCCATTTGACTTCGGTTTACAAAGCCAACAGTTAGATGCTTATAGAGAAGGATGTTTATTTACTTTTCTACAAAATTATGGTTTCCGGTACTGTCCAAAACACGTACTCCTAATTGTTTCAAAGTGGTACGTAAAATGAATTGGTGCAGTACATGAAACATCTAATTGCTTACTATGGATCCGATTATTCGTGCCAATCTACGACAGTTGGTGTTCATCCCACTGTCCGACGAATCTTTTTCAATCGTCCTTTCTTCATTTATTGCGGTGCAATGAACGAAACTAAACCAGCGGCTTTGACCGCATCGGTTGATATGCAGTAGGCTTTGCAATTTCATCAACACTGGAAGATTCCTTTGGTTAGTTTTAGTAGATAGCTGCATCTTTGGTTCCGAAATGTCCTTAGTCTGAATCCAGTTGCTCTATTGTTTTTGCCGATTCTGCCTTATGATACGTTTATGTATATAAATTTATATGTATATATATGTATATCTATATATATATGCATATGTATATACATAATATCGGAATCGAACCTGTAGCCTCAGGAGCGTACATAGAATCTCTTCGTCAATGAATCCACATAGCAACCACAACTGTGGTTCCTTGAAAATTTTGTCAGTTGAGCTGAGCCAACCTTAGGAACGAGGGCATAATTCCCTAGGATATACTTATGTATACATAGAAGCAGCAAGTATTGTATATATGCGTATACATATTCACATAAATGCCTTATCCAAACGACATCAACGGGGGTCATAAGAACGCTTCCCACATCAGTATTTAACTGCGGAAAGTAATATATATTTGAATCTGTGTTCTGCATGTTCAGCCAGAACTGGTGAATGTTTTTATTACAAGCCACGTGATTTGATTCTATCAGCGAGCTAATGAGCAGGAAATCTAAACCACATATCACGAGGCAAAGGGATCTAGATTGGAATCTAGTCCGGTTATGCATTGCTACGAATCCACCCTCGGTTATGAGTGGTAATCATTGAGCCCGAAAGTATCCTTCGAAATTTTTTTGATTGTTTCGAAATGGCCTCCAGCAAATCAAGTATTAAATTATTTTTATTTCATTCTCCAAGACGATTTGCGATTTCCTTTATCTTTTACTTTCTTCATTAATGAAATAATGATGTACCTCACATTTCAGGAAGGGCCGCCCAGTGGGGAAGTTAATCGACGATGGGAGGAGTCCCACCCGCGAATTTTACGTCCAAACGCTACTACCTCATCTATTTGGCCACCTCCGGCCAAAAGCTGTTTTGACGAGGCATCTCCTCTTGAGACTGCTCATTGTGGCTACCACGTTAGAAAATCACACATTTTGGCCAGCATGAAGATTCACTCCTTGACGTGTTTCCATTTGAAACGTGTTTTCTTCCACGAACTTCACGTCAAATTGAAGGATGACCATTTCACTCACGATAACATTAGCTAGGTTTTGGTAAATTTGTCAGAAAGCCTTGTTTCTTTCTGTTGTCTGCTTTTTCGTGAAACCAAATTGTACCTTCGACATCACAGAGAAAAATTTCCCCTTCCGCATAATCCATTTTCTTTTTAAGCCTTCAACAGAACATTTCTCATTATATTTGATTAAGAGTGAAAAGCTCAAACGGAAATACAACGGAGAACGATAGTTTTAAACAATTTCATTTCAGAAATGTTCACTTTGTAAGTGTTTTTTTAGTCATTATATCACTTGGATCTTTCAAGAAAATTATCTCCTCGCCAGATTATTTCACAGGAGAATTATATCCTCTTTTAGTACGATGAATCCGCAACCTATAACCGCTAATGATTTGACAGTTCCAAAATTGCTCAACCCTTTCTGGACCATAATGCATGAAATATCGATAACAATCCACGTCAGGATCCGTGGAAAGAAATTCTGTCGCAGAACTTCAACATGACGACAAGTACCTCGGCGGGCACTTTCGAATGCGATTGAATTCCTCCAGCAAATATATGCCCAAGACGCAACCAATTTTTGTAATACAGTATAAATGGCGATCTCGCGTCGTTTAAACTTACGCGTTACATTTTAGCTTGACCGAAGATTTTAGTCACTCGGGTGACCTCAAAGCACAAACTAGCTCGATTCAAATTGCAATCCTTCCTAGTAGACCCCAGTTAGCACACAGCAACCTCGGTAACAAAAACCGGTCGTCAGTCCACAATTAGGGGTGCAATGACTGTCAGCGTTTCAAATGAAATAAATGTTTTTTGCTGGACCTGCAAGCTTTTGTGAACGTAAACTACGACAGATGCAAAGATATCTCTGGAGACGGTTTCCGAAATTCCCTCGTGTTACTGGAATTTAATTTTCATGCCCAGGCGCGCTTACCTATACAACCAAGGTTCCCCACGTTTCGTTCACTGTTTACAACTAAATATATTAAGGGCCAACCGTAACTGAACTCGTGGCGCTTGTTGGATATTTGTCATACCTTGTAAATACTAGAACTCGAAAATCATTGACGAAATATATTTTTGAATGCATTCTATTCAAACAAACCTTTTCTACTTTTATTGTCAATGATATAATGTTAATAACGCAGCAATGCTGACAGATGTAATTTGCTGTGTTACTAGCATTATACAATGCACATTACAAACAAGTACATTGAGCATCGACTTTCTGATACACTCCTTGCATCGTTCAGTCTTGATATTTACAAACCTATTCAAGATTCTTTATTTCGAATCGGTTACCAAATGAATACATTTAGATCAGCGCCACTGAGTGGATAGCAGTAGTAGATACTGCCCGTTGTATTTGGTAAAATTAAATCCAATTAGTACGTCAATGTAATGGCTGGCGTTTATTGTACCGCGAATATGTAAATGGGAGTAATGATATATTTAAAAACTGACAGTTCTAAATAATCAATATAGTGAGTAATATGGCAATAGTAGCTCTCAATGATAACCGTTTTAGTGCTCCGATTTACCAACTGATTATTTAAAACGTTTAGGTCGACCGTGACAAAATTTATTCGAACTGGTCTTATCTACAAATGCTTTTCGACAGACCAAGAATTTCATTTGGCCTCAGCTTCAAAGACATCGTCTAGTTCGTACGGCTCTGTTTATTCATTTATCCGATGACACTGCAAACTAAGTGCTCCTGGACTGCTCGCGTAATAGGCAGTTTCAAGCTGCAAGAGATGATGTCAGTCGACCTATTGCGTCAGGAAACAACGGTCTGAATGTTAAAATAGTGTGCGTTGGTAGCAGGAAATTGAATACGGTGAAGTTCGGCAAGACGATCAGATCCCGTCCAGTAGCTTAATGGCTAATGCGTTCGACTCATAATCGTTCGTTTTGGGTTCGCATCCCCAGTTCTGTCGCAGTGGATATGCACTGCTAATGCTTTCTAACAAGGATGAAACAGCTGTACAGCGCTCGATACTTCCATGGTTTCTTAATGGTGAGTTCAGCGATGATATCACATGGTGAAATAGTTCATTATAAAGCAATACGATTTTCAATAACCCACATGGTGAAAAATGCTGTAAGTGCAGTTAAATGAATTGTTGTTCCGGTCTGATGGCTTTCCAAGTAACGTGTTCGCTCTATTGCTGATCGGCCTATTAGATACCGTCAGGAGAATCCTTTAGGCGGTAAGTTCGATGTCGGTCCGCCGGACTACAGTCAACGTCCTCTGAGACTTTCAGCAAAGCCGTTACTCCACGTGGAATGCTTTATCTGCATTGGTCAGACAGTCGGCCTGAGGCAAATTCAGCAGTATTACAATCTCTGTAGAGTTCGACGCCGAATAGTTCTACCAAAGTCGACCCGTCCAGTCGGACGTAGCTAAGTCACACTGAAACAATCATGCTTCTGAAGTTCGACAAAGCGTGTCTGCGAACTGAGAAAAAGATCACAATAATGACATCAGCTCCATCGACTAGGCGAACGATAATTATCTGTTCATGTCATCAACAAAACTAATTCTAACGTTGTCAAGATATATGCATATCGTCAGTCACTTTGTGCCAAACCGGTCCAAAGTCCATTATGGCTGTGCAGGCCAATGAGGAAAGATTTTCAAGTACGAATTAATCGTTTTGTTGTCAGCCTAAAGGGTATTCCCAAAATGACCATGCAGTAGATGTGACGGATAGATCATATGTGATTGTTCCAAGCAGCTAGGGTAATTCCGTTTCAGTGAGACCTTGGGCTTCAGGGTTTGCAATTTCCGGTGTGGTAGTACACGTTTCATCGAAACCAACAAAGAATCGGCCACTTTTGTCGGCTTACCTAATACATTTCATACAGTATACGATTCAATGAACCCGGAGACAAGTGCGTCTGGCCCAAAAATGTGTTTGAAACATGCACGTTTTATGGGGCTGTTAGTTGTTCACATGTTAAAGGAATTGGAAATGCCTCTCGTTTAATGGTTACAGATTTCCTTTCATTTGTGTGGAGCCTAACCACCGACGGCCCGGGTTTTCAGTGTTCTTGAGTGGGAACGTTTACACACGAATCCGGGAATCGATGGTACCTCCAGGCCGCAGTGTTTTCACTGCTTTGGATACAATTGCTGAAACAATCGTTTACAAATTTGACACCAACACCAGTAGACAAACAAGTCATGTGCTTTTGCAACCGGCAAGGGGCGATAGAAATCCTTGGGGAAGGACCACGAAAGCTCGTGTATGTTCCTGTGCATGCGGCATTATAAACAGTTAAATAAATTTTAAAATAAAAAAACCAAATATTTATATTTTCATGCCACAGGAAATCCAAGGTTAATAGCATGCAAACGTATCCCAATCTGATTGTTATCACAACGAAGTGGAAACTTGTGCCAGTCTTTCAAATGGACACCATCAACTTCCATCGCATTGATCCCAACAAGATGTGATTCACACTTCATCTGATCGGTGTCGCGAACATAAGTCCAGAGTTCAATTGGTACCTTGCCATAAACGATTGATTAGCAAGGCAAATCGAACAGACTTCATTCCAATTTCCAACCATGTTTGTCAAATTCCTATGTGAAAACCGAGTAACAAACTAAGGAGAAATAGGTTCACACGTATTGTTATTCATTTTATGGTAACGAAGTTGGATATTTTAGAGGAAGTTTTGATAAGAAAATAACTTTCGTTTTATTTCGACTGACTGTCCCGCCTGGGCCTCAAACCGGAATAGCTTGAATTAACCCTTCCAGATTACAGGGCACGGAGCAACCTACCAAACACATACTACTTTTACTACTTCAGCATACCTAGCAATATCTCCCTGATTTAGTCCAGCAGCCAATAGGCTTATCTGTTCAGGTAGGCTCGCGTAATACCCAGGCAAGAAAAGATTGTCTAATGTAAAAATAAAAAGACGGGTATCAGAAAATCCAGACATCAAATCTCAAAATCTGAAACGCGACGATCTTTTGAGACGGATGAAGAACAGATGGATTGGCTACTTCGGAGGAAAAGGTGATTATATTCTGTACACGTATGATTTATTTTACGTTAAATGTCACAAATGAAGACAGATTTGATTTCCTAACAAATATGTCTCCAAACTGAACTATGCCCAAATGAAACAAGACAATACTGGATGATATGACAAAGTTATTTAAATATTGGAATCGACAATGCGAAGAGGTGCACGCGTATCTTAAAGGTGATAGAAACTTTCTTGTGTTTTATTGCAGGTTGTATTCTGCAACACCAGTCGGCCGATAGTCACAATATCTATTGATTTGCATCAGAGTAGACCTGCCTTTCAAGGTCATTTTGTTTTACTGGTCTTGCAGCTCTTGTGGCTTTTGTTCATGCAGCTAAAAGTTGGCCCCGTTTTTGGCGTTATCTCTTATCTTCCGACAGGGGCGCTTCAAATTCGGTACTCAATACTGAACAATTTATTAAAGTAGAATTAGACTATCATTTCCCAAAATAAGTCCTCGTACGCCACTTGTTTTGTAAAAGCTACCGATGCTTTCACCGCCAAGATTAAGCCAATGCATCATGTGGTAGAAAGAAATGACATAGGTCTTTGTAGATTTCGGCTGCTCACGAGGGGCCCACGAATCAAAGTGGCAAACGGGTGACGAACAGATCACTGCACTAATGGGCACTGAGTTATAAATGACCCGTGCAAAACGCAAAATCAATCTGCTTCAAAATAACTAATGAACACGTTTTGTCCGACAGCCTAGCTAGCAACCCTCAGTATTGCTCATTTGGTCACGAAACAAATGTCAGCAACCGTTTTTGTGAACTCCAATTAAGGAGGCTGTGGATTCGGAAACTGTCGTATTAGGAAGACAAAACCAGTCACGGATACGACCAAAATGGATCCTAGGGGATTGTCAACTTTTGAGAATGAAACATGTGCTTCGTTTAGAACACTCTTACATTAATCGTGTTCCGTATTTGCATATACGAAATCCGTCGACTATTACTGGTTTTTTTGGAAGCCAATAGATACGATGTCTACTAATTCCGCATTACTTTGTTTTTAACACGGCAACGTTATGTTCAATCCAGATTTGAATCAAACTAAGTTTCTTTCTTCCTCAAAAGTGCAACCTGTTGGGCGTCACAGTAATTCTTCATATCTCATATTCATTTTTTTCTGAACTGACAGAATTGAAGTAATTTTTCCAAACTGTTTGCTGCTTCGTGATGCCAGATGTGTGTTCCACGGCTATGGTGCTTTCGGAACCAACTATCGAACTTGGAGTTTTACGAAAAAATTTATTCGAGTGTTTTTCTAAACGTGTTTTCAAACAGAACTCGTTACTAATCTCACCAGTGAGACATCTTGACAAATGCCATTCGCAAAAAATATCTGCAGATACGTGGTGTATGCATTATTCTTGGATTCGTCGACCAAGAAGCAAACCGAATCAAACGTACAGGTCGTCGGAACACCGCAAGTTCTTCGTTTGTCGTGACCATAGTAGCGTGATATGTAAGATTCGTGTTGATTTCAGCTTTTGTAGTTCACCAACTTTCCGTTCGCCATAGGCAAACATTTTTAAAGCGTGTGTGCAGTTGTAAAACAATGAGCGAACGCTGAACTATGAATGATTACTTAATCATGTGAGGTTGTGCGCCTGCCAGCGAACGTACGCACTGGCGTTTACACTTTCAAACTGGCAATCACGCAATTAGACACTTTCTCGATTAATTCATAAATCAAAGAAGATATCGATGGTAACGCGAATTTTCGTGAATTGGAAAATCTGCCAACAATTCCCTATCTGCTATTCTTGGCAGATCTTACGCCATAGCATTAAGATCCCAGGTATTCCATGTCGTTGGACGAATTTAGAGAAAATTAGTAAGACTTTAGCACGTTTGACAGATACACGCTCGGTCGAAATATTCAACACAACAGCTCAAGTAAAACCACTGAACTGGTCAACTAACATTTGTATCGAATCAATTCGGAATGCAGTATACACTGGTTAGATGAAATGTACAGAAAAAGAGGATTTCTTTATTAAACCATGAAAAGTGGTCTGTACACATATGAAAGACTCGTCATTGGAAGTTTTTCAAAATGGGAGGTCAGATTTGGTTAAAATTGAATTAAAACAAGACCAGCAATTAGGTGAACGCCATTGTCTTCCTAATTAAATCGACAATCACAAAGTAGGAATATATCATTGGACTGTCCATCAGTTTGTTCAAACAAATAAACGGAACCAATAGGAGCTCATTAATTTTAGTATTAGAATTATAAATGAAAATCAGTTGTGCCCGTAAACTAGAACAGTGATAAATCTGATTTGAAATCCAATTATCAATTTCATTCTCTGCAGCAAACCTATTGCTAACAACGTCCCAGTGTTTGACAGCTTTCCAATAACAAGTTGAATTTCGACACCTCATTAGTGCTCATTACTATCGAATGAAAGCCAAAACATTTTTTAGAACTTTCTGGTGCACGTATCAGTGCAATTTTCTGGCTATCCTAGGAGCTGATTTCGGCCGCCGGTTCAATGGATTGGTGCACGTCACTCTCTTCTACGAGGATAACCGTGCTTCCTTGTTGTTTCCAAATGTATTCCGCTGAGTTTGGACGTATCAAGTTAACATGGACAGACTGGAAGTTCAATGTCAGAAAAAAATTTGTCTGGCTTATCCGGTAAAGATGGAATTCCCGGTTTCTAAATTAGCACCAAATCTTATAACCCCAGGTAGATAAATTAACACACAAAACAAAACGTACAACAGCAAATGGTTTGGGCATTTCTCGTGTGACTCGGTAGTGGCTGTTTAGACCACTCCTTCTCACCCAGAAGGGCACAATGATTGGCATCGAGCTGAAATGCAGAAGAGGATGAATTTGGTCTTTGAGTATGTTGATGGCATCAGATTATCAATTTGAGATGACAAAGGTGAAGTGTTTAAGCAAAACCAAGTGGCTAGCAAGTCTGCTTTTTATCCCCACATCACTCATCCAATAAGGTCACACTACATAAAGTTTCCCACTGCAATCAGCTAATGATAATATCAAACTGCTTCTGGAGAAAAGATAACTTATTTGGTTTGAAGCCTGAAACGCTTCTGCCGTGATTTCGACTGCGAAAGGCGAATGATGGCTGGAATTCGTCCAATCCGCGTTCCATTGAGTCTGACCATGTAATTGGATGACGTGACACATTGATAGACGATCGGTTTAGGAGGCCTAATGGCCGTACTTTGTACCGTCTTCACCTATCGTTACCGAAACACATTTGATCAATTTGGCAGAAATTTTGTGGCATTTTGACACTGTTCGAATGCGTAAGATACAATGCAGACATTATAAAGCCAACTTGTTTGATTCCAGCATATAAAGTTACCTGGTTATGTCAGCTCGTTTTTGTGAAGAATCGTCTTTCCGTATTGTCATTTTAGTTTCCAATCTCCAATAAGTGCATGAACTTGTTGTCAAGACGATAGTATTGTTTTTTTCTTTGGGATCTAATTTACAATAGTTGGATTAATATCTTAACGGACCATTACGGTTATCGTCTATGTCTATTAGTCGATTAATGTTTCGATATGTTGTATCTTTTATCTTTTACTTCCTTTTTATTGGTGAGATAAACAGGTACATCATTTTTAAGAAAGGAGTCCGCGGCCGACAGTGGGCTGCCAAGCAGGGAAGTTGACCGACGACGGGAGGGTTCGAACCCGTGACCTTCAGGTTCAAACATCACGATCTTATCCGTCTGGTCACCGCTGCCCTGCCAATCTCTTCCCTATACCTCAGATATGAGCACTAAACAAGTCACTGATCTGGTTTAAGCAATAAGATAAATCATTAATAATTCATACATTTTGTGTCCAAATGAACATCTCATTCACACGAAGATAGCTAATTTCCAAATATTCTCTCAATTTGGGTTACATAATTCACATACCGACAGTCGATTACCGGTCGTGGTGATGCGAGCTGCAACTTTTAAAATTCCGCTAAAATTGGTACTCTTCCAAATAATCCACCTTGAATTTGACGAGAAATAGAGAAACGGAAGTTTATTTGAAGTGTTTGTAAGATTCCACTGAAGTTCGTTTAATAATTTTTACTCTCAAGGAAATTTACCGGCCTGATCGATGTTCTCGATTAACATGAAAGAATCTTCAGTTTGTCACACCGGGAATCGTGATTTCAACACTTCTCTGGCCGGTCGAGTTTCAGATGAGATTCGATTGAATGAATTTTTATTGCGTCCGCACAATGAGCAGCATGAAAACAAACAGTGGCTAGCAAGAAAATCTGACAAAAAGGACAGATTCTGAGTATTTTTACGTGTGTTTGGAAGCCAGACGGATTTCAAATTTCTGTTAATCGCTTAACGTTATCATAAAGTCGACTTTCACTGAACAACTTTTGAAATAGATGGATTTCGCGCCATGTTTTCAGTCATCGCTATTCTGGCCCCAAAATTCGTGAATCCACGAGAACTATCGATTGGCATTCGGTTCGTAAGTGTTTGCATCACCTTTGACATTCACAACAAATTTGTCGATCCTGAACTGGTTGTTTCTAGGCTTTACCTAGTGAAAAGATAAAATTGCTTCACGTACGGCCTGTTTTAAGTAAAATAAAAAGCAGCTTAGAATTTAGAAGGCTTTATTCAAACTGATTGGTTTGGCTTTTCTCTCATCAAGCTGTCAAAATTTTCTATCCAACAAGCAATGTAGAAGTGACCGAAGTTAACGTGATGGCAGGGAAATGGTTTGGCGAATAACTAATTATGTGGTCAGCTGACATTCCTAGATTTCAGTGCAACAGTTAGACTGCATCTCACCATCTTGATATGACTACTTCTTTCGGAGGATTGATGGCCGTGTGTATGTCTCTTAAATTTCCCCAGTATCAGCGACTGGAATAAAAAAACGTTTGCACATGGAGAAGGGTAAATTCAAGGTACCACATGACTTGCAAACGAACACTGATCCGTTTAAAGTACCATAATAAAGTATATGCAGACTTTATAACCCCTGGAATGTCGTGCATGCAACTCATAATTCATCTCTAGTCTAAACTTTTGTGAACCGTTTACCACACCCCTCGTCCTTGCTTCTTTTGCACTGATAAAATGGTTGTCAAACAAATATCGTTCTTTAACCCAAAAACAAAGAAACTTTAGACGAGACATTCACAGAATGAATCTCTTCTGATGAGGCAACACTTGGATTCGTGTCGGAAAAATAGCTTACCGCCATTTCTACGTAGATGATATGTTTTGGATCTGCATGGCACTCTCGTCTACATGCACTTTGATATTGAATAAAACGTCGTTGTTCCTCCAAGAATAAATGTTGCTTTGACAAACAGGTGTAGTTCTCAATGAGCCTATTCGTGAAGTTTCCACACCGTATTGTTCCGTCGCCCATGGGTGTACATGTTTGGCATTCTATCAACGTGAAACGTAACAGTATGGCCAGAATAAACCTGGAAATGGACATTTTTCACTGACGATAACGAAATGGTCAAAAATCTACTTTGTCGAATTTTCGTGTAAATAGTGTTTCCATTCCAATGTTTTGCTGCCATTGGCCAGTCAAATGTTTTCATGTCTGAGCAATCCGGTTAGTTGTTGGGTTAAACGTCCTCGTCTCAATACTGGTGGATAGGGTTTTGTTTCATGCTGTTTCTATTAACGAGGTTCTGCCATCGACGAAATGTTCGTTGCACGAATCGTTTCGATCCTGTTTCACAACGAGAACCGGACCTTCAAAGGAGACTGTCTTTCTTGTTTATTCACGGAGTGGAGCCACGGATATATCAGTACACGTAATAAGTACTAAATTGGTGCTTTATTTTTTGCGAATCTTGATGATAAAGTAACAGAGATGCAGGCGTTCATGAAATGGGACAAAATCAGCATGGAAACTGTGTACCTATGATAACCAAAACGATTGCAAATCGGGATTGTGAACAGTCGAGTAAACGAAAACGTGATTGTTGTCACTTGAGCAACACAGTTCGGCTATTTTCATGAAATAATTCACCATGTGATATTATCGCTCAACTCACCATAAAGAAACCATGGAAGCACTGTACAGTTGTTTCATCCTTGTTAGAAACCATCAGCAGTGCATATCCACCGAGCCCGAACTGGGACGCGAACCTGGGAAGAACGAATTTGAGTCGAACGCCTTAGCCATTACGCTACCGGGTAGGCTCTGAACGGTTTGTTGAACTTCACCACATGGTGTTGCACCTATACTACTACTAATATGTGCCAAGTAATCAAGCTCTGTAGGTCATATCCAAAGCCTTCGTCGTACTTAGGCTACCTGCACAGAAGTCATCTATCAGCAGGAGTCGATTGCTATATGCTAGCGGACAGTAACCGTGTGTCATCCTTGTTGGGAATCATCAGCAATTCGGCTATTGTTCACAAACTAACTTATCACTTTTATCTACACAAATATGGTGAGAGCGAATTAACTTCTGACTTCCAGGTCTATTGCATACGATACTAAAAGGACAGGCTATCCTATATATTCGGATTTGCCTGCCTAACTAATGGCAGCCTTAGTTTTAAATAAAATCTTCCCGAGTGACTTGTTTCTTACTTTATCTCACCAGGTTAATTACAGTTTCAAACATTTTTCCCTGCATCCAGGCAAGCTGTACAGTAGTTTATCTTCGACCCACTTTTGCAAACATGCGCTTTCCAATACGTTTTGTTTCCAATAAATGACCTGACAATACCCTGTGTTTGTGCGTATATCAGAAGCCTATAGCCGTAAATAGATCGGGATAAATTTTGCACGTCTTTCGACTTTCGTAATGCAAGCGATTTTATCATCTATCACGTGATCCAATTTGATGCAATGCCGTTTTCTATGCCCACTATTCAGTTACGCTAATTAAGTAATAGACACTTTCAAGCGACACGTACGCAAGGATTTATCGGAAAGCTGATTAAACTAAAACTAGTTTATGTGTTGCTTCGCAGGACAAGCAGTTAGCTCGATATCGGAAGTTGAATTAGGTAATTCGTTTTCGAGACCTACGCACGTACTAACTAATTGATAAAACATTTTTTCCGGCAAACGTTGAATCCTTCGGCCGATTCGTGCCGGGGGCATTGACTCTTGCGTCAGCAGTGCCTAAGTGCGTTTTGCATTCTGTGAAATATCTGATTTCTCGGACCACATGAAAATAACGTGCGAGGGGCAGCTGCGCCTCTTAGCACCATAAACTTGTACCTCTGGGCGAATATGCTTTCTTGGTTTTACATCCAGTTTTTTTCAACTGCGTTCCAGAAGCAGCTTCCAGTTCAGTCTTCACAGTTTGTTTCAACACACTACTATAGACCTTTGCGTACAACAAGTAATAACAAAACGAACCTAGGCAAGCCTCATTTTTTTAATTCGGGGAAGTGATTTCACAAGTGCATAGAACAGCCGGTGCATTTATTTTGGCTGATCTAATCATGCATGATCTTATGCATCTATTTGTATCATTATACACCTTGAACATTACAGAAAAATCAACACCGGTACGTTAAAATCGTGTTATCCGCGTTTCAGTTAGTGGGTTAAGATAGCGGTTCCCCCTTCATTGACAGCATCACAGCCAGTAGTTTGCAAGCAAAGTTACTTGGATTTATTTCCCTAACACGTTAGTATAATCGCAGATATGTCATTGGAAAAAAACTTCCCGTCGAACTGATGCAGATTACTCATGCTCTTCACTGGTCAGCTCATTTACACCTAAGTCAAGCTAATCCGAGTAGCATTGACATTCTAGCTGTTTCCAATAAGTAAGTTTTGTTTTGGGAATTGGTGTTCTTAACCGAAATCGTGAATTTGTGAATTCAAGCTGGAAAACGACCTACCGACTTTTTCTATCTCGGATGGCATGCTCAACGTTAGAAATTAGCTTCAAAAATTCAGCCTAAACGTCAGACAATTTAAAAGAACTTTACAGTAGCACACATCTGATTCGAAAATTGTCACTTTTCTGGGTTAAAATTAGACTAAACCCTGAGCCAGCTCGAACCGTCTGAATACTCTGAGTACAAAGTACGTTCGTGGGATACAGAGGAAATCTACGAAACAGTCCTTGGCTATATGACAGTGACCAAAAACAGGAACAGGCTGCCGCAGTTCAAAAGACTCTTCGTAATGAAGAAACTCCCGGCTGGTGAGGAACTGTTCACAGAAAATCGCTAATGGGATGGGAAGAGTAAGAACAAATGCGTGATGAAAGTTCTGACCTTGACGTCATCGAACAAAGTAAAACACATTGAAAAGCAGCAAAAATGACAAATTTATTCACAAAAATCATCACTTGATAAGTGTCACAAATTTCTGAGTTCCCGTTCAGATGGCAGGGTTCATGGATTTCGGATATTCTATTCTTTTTGTTTGCTTCTATCCGCTCTACGTAATTTGTTAACTTGTGCTCAGAAAGGAAAGATGTGCGAAAACCAAACCGTTTTTACTCCTGCAATTTTGCAATGTAACCTGTGTTTTTTTTTATTGAAACTGGAATGCATTCTAGCGGACGTATTAAGCTGGTGTCCTAATACTCCGGCCTTTTTACTGAAGTAGTAGTATTCTAAGGCATTCTAATGCAGCTTTTAACATAACATACGGCATGAGATATTAGCGACGCAGTTGCAAACTGCCTTTGAGAACAAAATGTAATGGTATTCGACAACAAAACACGAAGACTTATGAAACAGCAAGTGCGGCCTGTCGGCGCGAATGTGCTTGATTGCACTATTCATATACCTTTGAATAAATGCAATAAGACTAATAGGCAAACCACGGGATTATCGCAAGTCTCACATGGAAACCATACTCAGCATATTGCTGGAGTACGGAAAACTTGCGTAATTTTGACCTCCAAGGTTGATTTAAGCTTCGGAATCGATTAAAGAAGTGACATATTTAATATTTGCAATGCGATGAATTTCTATGGTAAAGTCAGCTGAATGCAACGCAGTTTCATTAGCAAACTCACATTTAATCGAGTCACCAACAAGTCATCCACGAAATACCGGCTTTGTTTTTGGGGTAACCATACTATTCGCTATTGGGTATTATTGTAAAATGACAGGTGAAATTCAAGTTGGCACAAACCATATCCCCTGAACTAACTCCCAGATTTTAACAACCGTGTTAGAATGCTTCATCTTTCGCGCAATTGCTTTGCAACTTTCTTTTCAACCTTTTTCTAGGGTAACTGATCCCAGTTAGTCATTAAGTAGAAGTAAACTATTAAAGGAATGGTGCCGAAAAATCAAGCAATTGCCTTTGCGAAATGAACGCATCATCCATCCTAAGCACGTAGCAAAATCGTGACTGTTGATGCACGGCACCCCGATCACAGAACACTTTTAGCTGTCGAATACTTCACCCTTACATATTCTTTATTAGCGAAAACTTTATGACCGGAAATGTTTAGTACAGACATTGCATAATCACGGAAATCTATGGTCATTAATAGATCATTATAGCAACAAAACCAAACATTCGTCAGATTGCCACTTAAACCAAAAACCTAATTTCTATTGCGCCCAAAACTGCGTGTGGCCTCATGAAGTTTTCGGGACATCCCATCAATTCGTCTTCTTGTCTTATCATGAGTTGCACTTTGACCGCTGCCTTGAGTCTAGATAGTGAAATTTTTACCTTGTTATGTCGGCTTCCAGTGATACTAGTTTGGTTGGAATTTCTCCTACAGTATAGCGGTAATCTGATGCACTTCCCAAGTGTTTTTACGCCATACTGTGCAACAGACTTGAGAGTTTTAAAAAATGAACTTGATTTCTCATGTTTCCTTGTACAGTTCGGGAGATCGGTAACGGCGCTCACAGTCAGATTTGTTTTCCAACAACCGAAACGCTTAGTTGGGCGCAAAAGTATTCATGTTATCACTAGCAGGTAAACCGGTAATGCTCGATCAAGAATAAACGAGGTTGACAAATTCTAAGCGGCCTTCTGTTGGTCTGAATATCATGCACAACTTGGGACAGGCACCTCCTCCGTACGACTTGAAACATCTGAGTAAGATTTCCATTGAGCACCACGTGATCGAAGCCTGCCGAACATCCGACGGGCCAAAATTTCCGATCGGGAGTCGTCGAAATGAACTGCCGAGTCTTTTTACGAGTCAGCCTGTATTTTGTTCGTCCCGTTATGTATATCTTCTTCTAATGACTCCATGTTTCATACTCACAACTTCTTTTTCCTTAGTAGTACACTAATAAACTTGTAATTGCCTTGCATTATTAATATTTCAGATATATGAACCTGAAGTATAAAGACAAAAACTTTGGATTTCGGTCAGGTGAATATGAAAAATAGGTGTCAAAGTAGCTGCCGTTTATCCGTGCGTACATAAGAGTCACTTGTGCCAGTGATTCAACATTGCTGTTACTCTCACTCCCCATCCGCTCACGATGGCTTCAATTTCAGGCTTATGTGTTCCTTACGGCAAAGAGATTTGCCGCCATGCAAACAAGGGTGGCCCGATTTGGACACACATCTCGGAGTTGAAAGTGGTGTTTAATCTGAGAATCGCCCAATAAACGCAAAATGAGATGCAAATCAGAGGCAGGAGATTCAGCCTGACGATGAAGGTCATGAATGCGCACGAAGCGCGAGAGAAATAATGAATAAACGTCTTTTCATGTCGGTCGCATGGCAGTGTCAACTGGACATAATTCAGTTTGGGATAGATTTGGTCTATTTTGTGTTAGAACCCTGACTTTTAACCTGGACGGAATTACCGAAATCAAAGCAGTTCCCCAAATTTTTTCCTGGAAGTTTAACATGCCGGTTTTCTGTTCCCGGTCGCATCAAAACTCCAAGACATCGTTTTCCACTTCTACTAGTATTAACAATTTCCATTTTAGAAGAGAGACAAAACTAAGCAAGATGAATGCAAACACCGGTATACGATGTCACAGTAAATCGCAAATCGGTGCTTAATATGCCTTGTTCGTTCTGTTTTGTTTAACTACATCAAAGGCTATGATTTGTTTAAATCCATTATTGATTTATTTTGCTTTTGAATTGAGGCTTTTCGAGAAAACCGAGCACTCGGTGAACTGGAAAAAGCATATTACAAGTTGATCAATGTTATCAAAATGATTAGACTGAAATTCCCCAAAAAGCATGTGTAATGTGGGTGGGTTATTTCGGATACAGCAGCACTACTACGTGTGCCCCCCAAAATTGTGGATAAAGCTGAATCCCTTTCACTATTTTGATTAGCCATTTCGAGGGAAGTTTGCTCGTAATGCTTGTGACGAGATCACCTATCCAACAAATGGAACTTCAGGTGTTTTATTCCAACTCGCGACATCAAGTTTTCGATGTGTATTATGCAGATGATACCTCGCTGCCAGCTTCCCGTGTTGCATGACAACGCATTGGATAGATAGGTATAAGCAGATATGTGACACTCCACATTTTAGATGTCGTGGAAATAATCACGGGAATACCAGATTTGAATTGCATCTTGATCTACAGTTGGCCTTAGCCTGTAAATCATCGGCTGTCGACCGACTGAGTCGCAGTTTGATTTATTAGCACAACAATATCAAAGAAGCAAATGTGATAAACATCAATGTTGTCGTAGTTTCCAACTGGTGTTCACCAAATGAAGCACGAATGTTCAAAGGAATTCTAGTTTGATCGTTGTTACGCAAGTACAGGAATCGAACACACCAATTTGATCAATCATTGGAAATTAGCAACACCGTGTTAGTTTTTCTCTAATAGATGTTTTTGCCATTATGGACCCGCTTGGTTCAAATGATCTCGGTGCCTTTTTCTGGAATGCTTTATGTTTAGTTTATCTGAGTTTAGAGCCGGATCGCCAATACAGTATTAAACAAAGTAGAAGGCATAGCGTAGTGGAAGATTCTTGCTGTTTGTAACGGCAATGTCTGAAAATATCTCCAAACGCGCGGAAACTCCCCGCCAATGCATACCACTGGCTTAGTTGGATCGGGATTCTAACCCGCAACAGACGGTTGTGGAAATGATACACCATAATGAATGACTTCAACAACATTAAGTTTCTCACTAGTCGAAGCTATCAGATAATCAAGCGCCGTGAGTCGCATTCTAGCCTTTCTGGCACCTCAGCTGCCCACATATGAGTCGTCAATCTTGGAAGACGAGAGCTTTGAGGCAAACTCGTACAGCCGTGCCAATCTGCAGTGGCATGTTGAAGTTGAATAAGCCCAACAATGCCTACTGGATTGGCGTAATGGCCAA
>LUCM01002461.1:12417-85754 GCA_008360955.1 Fasciolopsis buskii | reverse complement strand
CCAGTTCGGGCGCGGTGGATATGCACTGCTGATGATTCCTAACAAGGATGAACCAGCTGTACGGTGCTTCCATGGTTTCTTTATGGTGAGTTGAGCGATAATATCACATGGTGAATTATTTCATGAAAACATTTTCCTTATTCAGCGACTAAAAATCAGAACATACTTGATGCGTCCTTGACAATTTATTACACTCAGATAGCTTGGCCAAGATCAACATTTTCTCCCTAGTGGACCCAGCTTATTTGATAAAGAATTGCTTGTTTTTACTCCAGTTAGAATGCAAACATATGCTTGATCTGTAAGTTTGCGGAACTAAATTGTTTGTTCCATTCGAATGCAAGATATGCAGTCAGCATACCGTCTGCACCTACGCGGATTAGTGACGAAGTCAGAGCACTAGGAAGTGCACAGAACTACAGTGACCGAAATTCCAGTGTGCACGACTAACAGTCTTCTGTTAACTGAACAATCGTTACAAAATTGTCTGACTAAAATCACACAAACAACCCGACTAAAACAGGAACGATAGCAAGCACCAAATTAGTTCGTCACATAAAGGTTTGTGATGTGTGCCAACAAGGTAATCTCCTCAGAACTAAGTAACACCAATAAAAGACTTGGGAGCATTAACTGTCATTATACGTAGGCATAGAATCTTGAGGTGATGAGAAACCAATTCGATTGCACGCGATCGTCGTTTACTAGCTCTGAGAAAAATAACTATTTTAATTTGCGAAACTGTAGATTAGGTCTGTGAACAGGGTTCAGAGTGCAAGACAGGGAATAACTAAGTGGCGAATGAACGAGCAGCGTTCGTTACGTGCAATAACGCTAAATGTCGACACAGAAAATCTACATTGACAGATGTTTGCTTCCATCTAAACTCTTTGACCAGTGGTGTCTGAAACTTGCACGAAGTGATTTCTCATCTAATGTCGGCCTGCCAATCGTCAGTTGATTCTATCGCCAAGTAACGATCCCACTTTCTTATTAATGCCAGTGACAACAATAGAAATCGGTCAGACAAAAAATCCTCGTCACTAAAAATGAGAAATTTTCATCGGTTTTTTGTGATCGGCATTCATTGGTTCAGTAATGCGCTAAAACATTTGGCCCAATGCTGTTATCGTCATTTGTTCTTCGGCTTCTCTGCTCTTTTCTGGGTGGGAACGGTCACTCCAGTCTGACTGTAACTGTGTTTGTTTTTTGATTGATTTAACCATTCCACCTTCACCCTCGTCTGTCTTATTGCATTAGCTATTTTGCCGTCCGTTATTTCGGATTGCGTGGTCGTCAGCGTCGGATGACGAAGGGAAACTCTGTCTGACTTTAACCTTGTCTCCAACATAGTCAAGCTATGCACAAACAGGTTTTGCGATTGAACAAAGATTGTGGTTTTACACATAGGTAGAATTAAGTAGATCAATTGTGTTCTTTTGTGCAGACATATTAATTTAACTTACGGCAGTGCATACCTTCCTCACCGTTATCGACTTCTTAGTAATCCACGTGAAATATGCATTCATCAACGGCTTTTCTGATCACCCTTAATGTAGAAAAGCCAAAAATTGAAGCGCTAATAATAATCTATCTTGCGCACATATTATTGAATACAAGTGGTAAATTGACTGACTTGTTATTTGGGTGAGCAGTTGAAGAAAAGATGTACAAACGAGACAATTCTACAAGACTGGTCTCGAACATGCCCCGGCTAAGCAAGCGGTACCTGCTTTTAGGCTGATACTGTCGTTTATGTTGGTTTTTCGCTAACGCGAATTGGTATCCGATGTCTAACATCGTGCATAATGTCCAGCAAGGTGCATGCGAAAAAACTGCGCTGTTACTGAAAATCCTAACAGAGTGTCTTACTGAATTCGACGATTCGAATAAGTGAGCATGGACATACCGAATGAAATTAAAATGGGGCAAAGACTTGGTCGATAATAACAGATCAAGGCGTCCGATTTGGTTATTTCAATTTGGTTCAGTTTGTACCGTCACCTTATTTTGCCTTGCTGGTGAAATAAAAAATCATACAAATGATGAGTCTACATCATCAAACAAACTAAAAGGAAACCCTTAGTTCCAGCCATTCAAGTTTGCTGTCATTTGCCATTTGTTATTCAACTTAGACTGAGACTTTTATGGTTTGAGGAGTCCAAGTACGCAAGTGATTGATGTAACGTAAAGATAAGTCATGAACAGTTCTGCAAACCCAATCTTGCTTCTGTTTATTTAATCATTTTTTTACTGCGCATCTGGGGCCTATTTCGTGTTAACAGTCAAAATAGGCGCTGAATTGTTCCAATATGAGGTGATGAGGGTTGAGTTCACCTTTAACCAACTGCAGTGTGTCTACTCAAGAGTAGCTTGTTTAAAGCAGAAGCAAACAGATAGGAATTTGGTAAGCTAGGACTCATGTAGACATATGGAAGTTCAAAAGCAGGAACGCGTGAACTGAAGTATGTTTATGCTTCCCAGTTTCTCCGGGACATTCGGGAGTTTGTCCTGTCTCACTCTGTTCAGTCCATTAGATAAGTAATCCTCATTCTTTATCATTTCACCGACTGACCACTTTGACCAAACCGGTAAAAGCGCTCCAATGCAGTATAACTTATGACACCCTATTGAATGTCCCCTGCCTCAACGACTAAACTCAAGTGGGACATCGGTTGACCTTGCACATTTCTGGACATAATACCACATTAGACACTTGAAATTGGTGAAAGATCTGTTATTTTGGTTCTCCATGGAACTTACGTAATTTTTGCCATGTCGGATGCTCGTTCAACCGATACGGATAAACTCGATAACATTGTATGTTCACCAATGAGCAGAGATGTCACTACGCCAGAATGCACCTCCCACAAATGAAATCCATCTTTAGTTCACCACGATTCCGAATTCCTGATTCGCACCGTAAAGTCATGTTGCGCATTTCAACCATGGTCACAACGTGCATCCGCAACCGCGAGCAAGGACATACCTATCCATTCGCCAATTTTGGCACTTTGGTTATAGCGGAATCGGTGACAGAAAATTGAAGTCGTTTGAACATACATTGATGGCACATAAAGATCTGCTGCCGGTGATGAGCATAAAATTTGTGTTTTGACTTAATAACCACAACCAGGATCAAATATCTTGGTTTTGATTTGTAAAACTTTTGACAACGAAATAAGCAATGAACAATGATGAGCTGTACAAAATGAGTGCCAATATGGGTTGCAACACGGAGATCACAGCTTTGCTTAAGCCTAACTTTTAACAAATATTGCCTACCTGTATATTTCATGAAATGAGGTGAATTGTTTGTTATGGATAGAGCAGATTCCTAACTGTGTCAGTTTTCAATTGTTCTGTGGTAATAAACTCTGATCAAAACTAATCCAAAACTCGAAAAAGGAGAGGTAAAAGCCATGTTCTTTCTTTGACATTCTACGCAACAACATAACTCGTGATAAATCACTTCGAATTTTGCACACATATGTTCTCTTTCAAAATCCGCAGTGAGGAAAGCACTTCAATGTATTAGTTCTTAACACTTAAAAGGTTGCAGATTGATCTCGATTCAAACATATAATCTGTCTCGTTGGCAAAATAGAACTGACATTTTTTTTAAAAACGGCAATCGTACAATTCAGTAGTGCGTTGGCTAATGTCGCACAAAAATTAAATTGTCAGTTTTATTTTTTCTCGTTTTCTTTGTTGAATACTCTTGAGTAGCGTATACCCTAATCGTAACTTTTGGAAACAGTCAAGGCATGTTTTTCTTTTTTGAACATTATTCAGGATTTTATGCGTTTCTCAAAATGTATGTTAACCCAAATCCCTGTGAAATCAGTCATATTGGGATCTTTGGAAATTTGACTTGCGCTTTTACGACCACTGCCTCACTTGCGTCGACTGACAGGAGCATTAACTTCCGAACCTGATATCGGCGCATTGCTATACCACTGATATTTACTTCTTTAAGGACAAAATCTGAACACAGTAATAAGCACAATAGCAAATACTGTTTTTTAACCGAGGTAAAGAGAATAACAGCTTTCTGACCGGCTCTGAACAATCCATCTTCGAGGTTCGTTTTACGGCTGCCATCAGACATTGATGAATAAAAATGCGACTGCTGTAGAAAATTGCCGATGAACAGCGAACCTTGACTGGAATTTGGTTGAACGCAAAGGAATAAAACTTGTTTTTCCAGGCATGTTGTGGTTTAGAAATAATAACCGAAATTCGATGGAAGTCAACTAAACTGTGTCGTAATATTTTGGTTAGTCACCTTGTTTCGAAGGTGACGGTAAAGTTCTTTAGCGATTATGTGATCACCTCGTCTCCTCTGAGCAATTGGCTCCACTTGCTACCCCGTCGATTTCCCGTTAACCGACATCAATATATGTTCATGTACTACAGTCACGAGTAGGTATTCCGTTACAGACATGCCGAAAGTTCCAGCAGCGCTGGGAGTATCCTGTAAACTAACATCAGCATTAGCTGTATCGCAGCCTTCCTTGGTGGGGATTGATTACCTGAGCCATTAGAATAACAAGAGGTTTCTGGATTTGGGAAAAACTGATGCAGACGCTCTTACTTTGTGGAGTACGCCGAAGAGAATACTAAATTTTCCGCTATATATTGTAGGACTATTCATCTATGTGCAACAACACAATGAAATTCACAAAGTCGGCCTGCGCTGCTCTTAAAATAGAAGCAGACAATTATGTTTTCATTCATGTAGCTGCCTAAACTATATCGGGCGGTTTAGATGTTGCCCATAGTGACTTATAACTTTTGGGGGTATTTCAGTGAACGTTTTAAATGCTTAGTCTAATAAAGCATCCGTGAATATCCACTAGTAATATTTAGTTCTGCAAACAAGCTCAAATACACTAGTCGTTTTAATTAACTCTTTTGAAGAAAATTAGTTTTTCTGATCCAGTTATTTCATCATTCTTCGAGACGGGATAGAAATGCTGAAAGTCCAGTCAATAGCATACCAATAATCAGCTTTATTCTAGATAGATAGACACATAAATCAGACTTACCTTCTTAGGGACTAGATTAATTTATCTCCAATGGCGTTTCCATGGTGATAACTTCAACACAGTGATTGTTAAACTCGATAAAATCAAGTTCATGGATTTGTCGATTACTTTATTTGAATTAAACAGTCACAAGGGCGTTTGATGTGCAATCCGTTGAGTTTTTCCGGTCATAGAACGAATTACTGCACAATTCTGACGACTGTCATTGTTATTTATAAATGGCAATTTAAATGTGTAATAAATACTTGACCATTTGGTAATAGGAAGACTATATCCTTTAAAGCGCACAACTGAGCAATAGTTCTTGTTCCTGGATCAAAAATCTTTGCAACGCAAAAACAAATGAAGCTCAAGATTACTTGTGACCGTTGTTCGAGTTTGTTGTTTTTCATGTTTGGCTGACGCTTTTAAGGAATTCAACTTTCCCGCATAAGGATCAAGTTATTTAGTCAGTCAAAATTTTGGCACTTGGTGTTGCTATGGCAACACACACATTCCAGTTGGAAAGACCGAGATCAAACATCTGGTCCGACGAAAAATATGCACCGACGTTGAGCTCTAAGGAAAACACAAATCACTACTTATTTCCGTTGGTCCAACTTACAAATTCGTAAATCATACTCTGAATACAACGGCGTGCTGTTTGGATATTGGTGTTCATGTTATCTATTATTTGTCACAATTCGTTTTGATATCGTTTCCGTCATACCAAAAGCAAAAGTCAGAAAACCATCGTCAATTCTGTGCAATAAGTTTCTGGTCAGTCCGCTTCTGAAATTTGACTTTTCTTGATGCTACGACAACGAGGAAAGACTTTGTGTATTTAGAATTCGAATGAAATGTTACACTATTATCAGATCCATTATTTCACTTTCCATTCAGTCCTACAAGTCTGCCGGTGTTTTGGTATACGCTAGGAAACCCAAGGAAATAGTTGACCAGCGGAACAGCTTTCGTAGGCTTTTATATGCTGATTGCTTACATGGTTCTTAGTTTCGCTAATTGAAAGTGAAGATTGCTTTTGATAAGCCTAGTGAAAATCTGCCTGAGTGGATCAAGAAAGACTTCGAGACAGCAATGCAGTTATCGAACAGAGCACATTGGTGAGTCATCTTGTCAACAAACTGGCTCTGTCTGACTCTCCCTCTCCCTGGATCCCAAAGCAAGGGTGACGGAATTTGTGAACACGTTAGTGAATGTTGAATCACAATCGTTGACTGATGCTTGCGGCAACATTTGAGTGATTGACAGATTCGACCGTATGGACAGGGACAGATCTGATGACCGAATGCCAACTGGGACGACAGAGAATAGCAAGAGCGAATGTAATGAAAATATTTAGACAATAGGATTTAGGTCAAACTTTGGAGACAACCTTAGAACATAAATCATCCGAGAACGATAGGAATTCATGTGCGTTGGAAGCAGAATGACAAAGTTTGGCGTCATCATCATAATTCACAAAACAAATCATTGAGTGGTCATGGAGTAATGGACGGAAAGTGAACAACTGAACAGTTGAAGGACATAAAATTTGGGGACTAAACAGTGAACAAACCTATTTTGTTGAGTTTTATTTTGAAATGATCAATCTAACCATTGTGGTACAGAAATTCGATTTGAACGTGTAAAGAAAACGACAGTGGTGCATCGAGTCAAAAATGGGGGATAATCCAAGTAAGGCATAGCAAAATGAATTCACAAGCTTATGGAACCAGAGTGCCAAAGCACTGGATTTGCGACCAAGCTATATCTGGTATTTTGCATGCCAAAAGAAACGGGTCATTAGAAATAAATCGAGAGGCTCAAACGACTAAGAAAAACCCGCTCGTTTAACCTGAGCGAGACGGCGTTTAGCGCAACGTGACTGATGGGCGAATGGGTGAAAGAGGTGCTAAGAAACTTAATTTTCCATCACTACTTGGTGTATCTGGACAACGTTAGGTTCCAGGCAAAGCCCTTTACATCACGTATAACTAATCCCGAGGAGGAACTGTGCAACCTGACAAAGAGTGAGATGGATTTAGATCTTTCACAGTGTCCGTTTTGGTAAAATGGATTACGTCACCTGGGTCGCCTGTTAGCAGAAATTCATGAGTTTAAAATACTTTTGAAAAGTTGTTTTTTTCTAACCAGAAGTAGTAGGTCAGAAATGACAAAACAGTTACTTTCTAACCACTGCCCGGTTGAACAGTGCGTTTCAGCCAGCTGGTCAGTGTCTCTCAGGTCAACATGAGGTAGGTAAAATTAAGCAACCTACCGAAGACATTGATAAAACAGGATCAGTCTAAATGGCCGTTTGCTCCCAGCAACGAATCCGTCACGATTTTGACAAACTAAGATAATAAATCCAAGCAGTATTGCCCCAGAATGACAAACGTTAACGCAGCCAGTCAAGAGTAGTGCGATTTTTCCACCCAATTAATAGAAAAGATTGCCACTATGTTTCGCAGTAACGGGTTTCTCCTTGATCTGTCAAAACCGTAGCCCGTTTCGAATTATGTCACGAAACTGCCTGGATTCGAACAGGAAAACGATTGCACCAGCAATTAAAAGTGAATCTGATAGATCATGCACAACCAACCACAACCAGTATTCACGAATTTGTTTACCACGTGATATCACCACTGAAATCACCATTAGGAAACCATCGAAGCGTTGTACATGTGCTTCATCTGACTTGCGAGGAACCATCAGTAGTGCATAAGCGCCGCGCCCGAACTGGGTCGCGGATCCGGGTCGAATGGTTTTGAGTCGAACGCCTTGGTCATTGCGCTACGTTGCAGGCTCTGAACAGTTTGTTGAACTTCAACACATGATGATGTTGCACCTATTCGTCACTGATCTGCACGGCCACGGGTCGCTAGCTCATAGCATTTTCCCCCTACTGATGGATGACTTCTCTGAAGCTAGCCTAAGTACGAAAAAGAATTTGGACATGACCTACCGAGCCGGGCTACTTGGTATGCATTAGTAGCAGGAGACTGAGTATTTTCATGAGGAAATTCACTGTGTCATTGCTGAACTCATTATTAGAAAATCATAGACACATTAGAGCTGTTTCATCAGACTTGTTAGGAATCCTCCGTAGTGCATTACCGCCGCGCCCGAAATGGGTCGCGAACCCGGGACGAATAATGGCTACTACTAACACACCCACGTTTGTTGCTTGCTCGGACCTATTGTGGCATATGGAGACAACATGTGACGACTATTCTAGACAGCATTTTTTACAACAATAAGGCAAATGACGTAAGGGGAAATGCAAGATATTAATTTGAATGTATAATTTCCTGGCCAGAAATCGTACAACTTTTGCACCGATGTTTTCTTTTGTGTGAAACGTGATAATTTACAGTTGCTTTCAGGTGGTCCGCGGAGCCGGATATCACAAGGAGTAG
The DNA here is from genome assembly GCA_008360955.1 of Fasciolopsis buskii. NCBI lineage: Eukaryota > Metazoa > Platyhelminthes > Trematoda > Plagiorchiida > Fasciolidae > Fasciolopsis > Fasciolopsis buskii. The sequence continues at coordinate 77,302 of LUCM01002461.1, read as the reverse complement.
AAAAAACATTTTTCACTCTGCAAGCACGAGTTAACACCCTAGACGTGAGTCGACCATGGGACCTAACATTTATTAGGACGACGCTCTTCAAAATTTCTACCGCGTGCATAAGTATCGAAGACAAATTAGGTAAGCGAATGTGCGATGTCACACAAACCACCATGTCAGTGGTGCAGACACCGAGTTGTTCAGTTTATTTAGTTTTGTTAATTGCTTTAAGCAAAATCATCTCCTAGTGTGTCTCAAACCTCAGTTGAATAAGAGCTTTGAAATAAGGTTGTGTCAGCTGGTACATCTTGTAATGAAATTGTTCTCAGGTAAGTCGGAACAAGTTTGGAATGTATCCTGGTGCATTTGTAACTAGCTGTGTTTGATGTACATGAGCTGATCGGGCATAACACATCAAGGTCAACCATTGCAAAATTTTCCATAGGACAGCTGGAAAAGTTGAATTTGACCCGGGTGGCATAAGAATAAAATGTTTAGTTCAGCCGAGGGGTCACAGGTCTAATCTCGCAATCGGTAATGAAAGCAAATCGGACGAATCCAGATACTCAGACCCTTTTGTTTCATAGTAAGATAACATAGAATGCGTAAACCGATTTCTTCTGGCCATGGGAAGCAAAATTGCCTAAATTCTTCCACAGCCTTCGAAATAGCGCTGTTAACTCCAATTGAAAATTCACGATTTTGCCTCTACTGATCAGATCATAATCCACGTCTACAATGAGTATACTAATCACACAGATACAGATTTCTGGTTATTTTTGTTCCACCTTTATGATCTTTCACCTTTAATTATTTCCTTCCCTAATTCATCCCTGAAGTGATTCTAAAAATAGACCAAGGCGGGCCAGAGACGATACACCGAAACATTCATTTCTCCCCTCAAGCAATAACTCTCTTCATCTTCATACATACACATGAGCAAGCTAGCCGACTTTCAGTCAGGACATACGAATGGTGAATAACCAAAACAGAATGTCTGCCCTAAACGGTGGTTTTCGATTTGGAAACAAGAACACCCGGATTTGTATAATAACTTTCGCGTTCTGGATCGAATCGGGTAAATTGGAACGGCACAAGATAAAAAGATTCCTTCCACTCCAGAACGATTTCGATTACTCATGCGTAAGAAATTTGATTAGTCAATGACAACAAATCACGATATTCACTTATATAATCGAGGCAAGGAAACTTATCGGCCATTTGTCTCTCGCATCTGTTTCATAGACATTAGTTAAACATTCTTTCTCAGTGTTGTTCTCTCAAGCCTAATAATTTTCAAGTTGACTGAATGCCAATCAGAACACCGGAGCAATGGAAATTTAATTGTGGGAATATTACGGATAACCGGATGATGAACAACACTAGTTTATGAAGACACCATTTAGAAGTAGAAAAGCAAAAACGCTTCAGCTCATTGTGTTGTAGGTGAATGTGTGAGTACCAAACGAAATCAACGCATATTGTCCACTTAGAAGAGGTGGCAATCTGTTCTGTCAACACCCATTCAACTGTTAGTTCAACACTAGAAATGAGTCCAAAGAGTTTATTTTCGGAAAATGTTTTTCGAAAACAAGTAGTTTGCTTGATTTTCATTACACTGGCGGAATAATAACGCAAACGGTACCAGCCTGTTGCGGACGGATTGTGGTACAAATTCCATTGAAGACAGTAAGCCAAATTTTGACTGGGTATCCGAAACGCATCCATTGCAGTTTTGAGCGCGGAACTCAGATGGTTTTCGACTTCTCTCTGTTTCAGCAGACGGTTGTTTTGTCCGACCAAGTAATCGCATTTCATGTTCCATTGGATTCTGATTGTTGGATAGCATGTATCCTTAGACAGGGTGTTGAAATGAATGAATAAATGTAGTTTGGTTGGTAGCAAACGCTTTTGATGCCACTTACGAGGAGCTTTACAACCCTATGGCAGTATCACTACACATTCGACTGTTCGTATAAACAAATTGTGATTGCGGCGCAAAAAAAGAGTATTTTAATTTTCAGAACTTAATCGGACTCGCTGATTTTTCTGACAAATCGTCTTTCTGTGAAATCATCTTTGCGATTCAAACTTAAACAAACGAACGAGCTTGCTGTCATGACGATAGTTAAATGTTTTCTTTACTGCTCGAAACACCTGCGTTTCGTGTTTACCGGTCGGTTGAAGTGTTGGTCTACCTAAGTGTTAATCTTAACTGCACCGTTGATTCGATTTACAAAATCTAAGAACTCATTTAGATTTCAAATATTTTGTAAAGATAGATCACATGTGGATGATTGGTTATCCGTCGAAAACTCATGGCTCACAATTTTTAAAGCTCATTAAAATCCGTACATTCGCAAACAACCAACCCTTAATTTGATGATCAGTACAAATATTGTGCACCGTTTCGGATAAGAGTAAGATGAATATAGTTAAACTGGTGTTTTTCTTATTCGATTGCTTCCTAAGTGTTGAGTTTCCCCCCATTGGATTTTGATAGATTAGTGACCACTGTTGATTAAACATACAGGAATTTATGATTTGTAACAATGGGAGGCATGCATTCATCACTTCTATTCCCGATTGATTTTGGAGTGTGTCTTGTGTGAATGAAATTATATTGTACCTGCACAATTGCCAGTAATGTATTACGAACTAACTCATATCTCGATATACTACGGTTTCGCAACTTTTTGTTGTCTCTGTCATGGCATGACCGTCCAGCTGAAGTCATTAAGCAAACATTTCTAAACCTAAACGGTGCTCAAATGATTTGATAACACTTTCGCTTACAGATGTGAAGTTCGAGTCCCCTAATCCGAGGGTTAATTTCAACCTAGAGGGCAATTCGCAATTTCAGTACTACCTATCACACATGGGTTGATGAGAACGTTTGTTGTTCTATGTTCCTGCCGTAATTTCCGGTCCTTCAGGTACGGTGGATGTGACAGGCTAAGAGGTTTCCCCTCTCCATTTCCCTCATGTATGCAGCGAACATGAATGCCTATCAGCTCTACACCGGTGAGTGTTCATGTTGGCTATCAGACGGCAGTCTAAGAAACAAAAAGCAGCCTGCACTTAACTTAAATGTATCATGTAGAAATCGTTTGGATGTGAATGGACTGTCAAATACGTGTGAACTGAATACAAAACCGTGTGTGAATTCGCGCAATTCATGTAAATCTAGTGTGGTTTCAAGTTTCCCCACCACACATTATCTGTCATTTAAAGCGTGCAGCTCGTATGGAATCTTGTTCCCGTTTGAAGCACACGATTGTTGGCCGACGTATGAACCGGCCGGATTTCGGGGAACACAAATCTTGACGACCATGTTGTGTGATCAACATTATTCTGAATGTACGTGTGTTGCTTGGAACAACTTCCAGAACGAGTGAGGGATTCGCTATCGCTCCTGGATTTCATTTTCGAAGTGCTGTCCTTGACCATACGTTAGATTGATGCCTCAACCCATCGAGTGCTAAAACTGATTGGGACAAAAATATTTTCGGAAGAGAACTACACTTCCCGGAGTCTTTAATGCTTTCAAGGATTCGTTATGTGTTCGGTTGCCCAAGTGTACATGGTTTGCAGTCAATCAGCTTGAAAATTATTAGGCTTGAGAGAACAACACTGAGAAAGAATATGTTTAACTAATGTCTATGAAACAGATGCGAGAGACAAATGGCCGATAAGTTTCCTTGCCTCGATTATATAAGTGAATATCGTGATTTGTTGTCATTGACTAATCAAATTTCTTACGCATGAGTAATCGAAATCGTTCTGGAGTGGAAGGAATCTTTTTATCTTGTGCCGTTCCAATTTACCCGATTCGATCCAGAACGCGAAAGTTATTATACAAATCCGGGTGTTCTTGTTTCCAAATCGAAAATCACCGTTTAGGGCAGACATTCTGTTTTGGTTATTCACCATTCGTATGTCCTGACTGAAAGTCGGCTAGCCTGCTCATGTGTATTAAGACGAGGAGAGATGTTGTTTGGGAGAACATAAATATTTCATTAAACGTACTACATACCATCTCATCACTGCCTTGTTTTTTCTTGCAAAATCGTGTCGAATGCCATATGATCCTACGAATTTCCGTTGAAAGGAACATTGATACGTAATAAAAACTACTTGGAAGCGGCGCCAATAAAACTCTCAAAACCATTCTAGATTTGGGCTCTGAAGGGACAGTGATATGTCTGAAGGTTTTAGATTTGTGAAGCAATGGTCATTTTACACACACTCCGCCAATACCTAAATCGGTTTTACCTAACCAATTTCGATTTTATTGTCATAGAATTGGTAGGGGTGCAACTTACATATAGCGTGACCAACACAACCATACTAGTCATCCGATATGTGATTTCTCTTACTTGCAACGTTGTTTGTCAGTATGTTTCTCAAAATCTACGTAAGCAAAAAATTTATACACAGACAACTAAACTGTTGAAAAATCAGTTCAATTGTGGCGGCACTGGAATGACAGTTGGAGCCCGAACGGGCATTCACTTCCATAACTCCTGTTAGAGACCCGCATAAACACTGGGCTATTGCTGGCCCATCTGCCCGGTAAGAATTAGAACTTGCAGTCAACTTTTAACTGCTGAAGTTACCTATTGGGTAAGCTTTGCGGAAGCGTCGTTTTCCATTCCCTCTATCATCTACCTGTCTGTGTCGTTGCCAAATAACTAATATTATTCATCAGATTATTGTGCTTCTGAGAGTACATTTCTTCTTACTTTTCAATTCTGTTTTTGTCACATTCATACAAAAAACACCATCTAGTTTGATCTTTACGTGTTGATTCTAATAAGGTAATCGTTGCGACAATCCCGGCCGCATGTATATGCTGATGCAATTGATTTGTTCGTCATACTGTTTGCAGTTTTGTGACTATCTGCCCTAGGCTATCGACTGAACATTTCAGGAGGAAAACCAAAGCTGTGGGATTTTAAAGTACTTGATCCTCGTTTCAGTCGGCAGCTTAAAACAGTTGCGTACCTCTTCTTTACATGCGCTATCGTCCGTTGTTCTTTGGCAAGCTTGTTTGGAATCTACGTTCATAATCTGTTCATATCGCTGAGGACTCGCTACTGAAAGGAAGAGCTTATTCGACTTGTTTTTCCGTGCCGCATATGGTCTTACTACCCAAGGCAAAATAGTTGTTTCCGACTTCGTCATTTCCACAATTCGATATTATTTTGCAAAAATACCGCAACTAGCCAACATCTCGAACTGATGAACTAACTCTAGCGCTGGATCCAGGTAACGTGTTTCTTTTTGTAAAAATGACACTTCGTAAGATTTTAACTTAGGGAATTCTATGACAGAAGTTTCAGTATCTTCTCGAAGCTAGTGAATGTTCTGAAACAAATACTCCGTAGAGGATGACGTCAATGAGGTTCATTAGGCGCTAATGAAATATTAAGTCTAGCCGTAACTCCTGAGCCGGTTGCTAGAAGGCAACGAATGCCCAGGACAGACTAAAATGCATGGTCGAACGTGCGTTTGATACAACCGATATCACAAACTCCGCCTTCGTTTATCGAGATTTTTCCATATCAGCCTGCCAGTAACCAGGAGCCACACCTAGGCTCGTGAAAAATGTTGCCTAGCCATTCTCAATAGCCTACCATCGAGCCTTGCACCTCACAATAGAATTCAAATCCTGGAGGTCGTCACAGGTGCCGTCTTTCTTTTACGCCATATCACAACATTCTACGATCATCATGAACTTCTCTGCGGCCGGTCCAGAAGGTAATTCAATTACTCTTTGTAAATCAGGCGGGAATGTGATCATGGAAATTGATAAATTCCTTCTGACTATACCACCACCACTGTTGTTTTTTCAATCGCTAGGACGGTCTTGTCCAGCCCCAAATAATTAGACCCAAGCATTTTAGTAAAACACTTCTGCCCCAACGCCCCAGAAGCTTTGCTAATGAAATTAACAAATTAGGTGGCTCTTGGTCGTTTGAGACCCTCCATGGTTATCTCTAATGCCGCATTTCGATTTCCATGTGAACTGATAGATACATTCTAGGATTAATTGGGCATTTTTGTTCAAAACCTTGAACATCTCTGTGGCTGCATATTGGACTATTCCTGTGCTTTTGACTACGATTCTCATCCGCGCACTCCTCATCCATCCAAATCCCATTTCTAATCTATGCCTAATGGAATCCAACGAAACAGATTTGGTTACAGTTCAGCCAGTCACGTAGTTAACACGACGACTGTCTTTTAAAATGTTGTCCTTTCTCCCTAACTTGTCATTACTTATTTTAGTGATTTGTTCATTGAGCCACGTGCCGGGTTTCCTAAGTAAGTCGCACCCTTTCAGTCTATTTCAAGTGAACACGAAAATTTATCCTCGTTGAATAATTTACTCAGTAGCCTCTCGTTCTCATATCATTCGAACAAGTGAAAGCCCTGATTTTTGCTGGCCGGGATCATACTACACGGAACTGACGATGGTTTTACAATCTGTACCGTCCGTCCGCATCTGTGTAACGAGGATCAAATAAAACGGCAAAGCCAGGAATAACCGACGGTATGCACACTGCTCTCCAGCTTAAGTCGCCGTCTCAGTTGGTAGTATAATTCTCAAATTCATCTGCGTTAAAATGTTGTAGGAGTAAACACAGGAATTCATCCCAAAATTCTTTCCTCGTAACCACTACGTCCAAAGTCTAACTAAAATGAATTCTCAATTAAATCTGCAAAAGCGCAATATGGCTACACCATAAAAGCCTGGAGCAATGAGTTCAAGTGCTTGAAGGAAACGAAACTGATGAGTTTCGATGTTTTTCTAGCTCTTGGCAGCAAGAGATGTTAAACACTTCAGTAAAGTTCATTTGTGAAATTATTAATCTTCTGAAGTAAATGACTCTGAAGCAAATTATATAGTGTGAATGATATAATATTAATAGCACAGCGTTGTTGGTAGATGTAATGCGCCAACGTTTCGACTACCGTGGGTAGTCTTTCTCAAGGCAAGTTTTACAATCAAATGACTGAGAGAACGTTCACATGCCAACTGATGTTTAGTTGTGTTCGTGTATGTGTGTGCTTTGAAATGTGGGTCAGGTGAGTGATTAGTTGTCTTCCCCGTCATGCGTCACCGTGGTGGTGGGGTCAACTCGCGCGGTGACCTTTGGTATGCTTGTTTCTTAATGATGTTAGGGCTGTCCATATCTCCGAGATCTCTGCTCCGTCGTTCCGATTTATGCATGTGGGGTGGGTGCTTATCGCCAGAGCCTCGGCAACCTTACGCTCAGTGCAGGTTCTGAATCCACGTTGAAGTATTTTTGCGTTTTCATAATCTATGTTATGCCCTTCTGCTATGGCATGCAGAGCGATGGCTNAGCCATCGCTCTGCATGCCATAGCAGAAGGGCATAACATAGATTATGAAAACGCAAAAATACTTCAACGTGGATTCAGAACCTGCACTGAGCGTAAGGTTGCCGAGGCTCTGGCGATAAGCACCCACCCCACATGCATAAATCGGAACGACGGAGCAGAGATCTCGGAGATATGGACAGCCCTAACATCATTAAGAAACAAGCATACCAAAGGTCACCGCGCGAGTTGACCCCACCACCACGGTGACGCATGACGGGGAAGACAACTAATCACTCACCTGACCCACATTTCAAAGCACACACATACACGAACACAACTAAACATCAGTTGGCATGTGAACGTTCTCTCAGTCATTTGATTGTAAAACTTGCCTTGAGAAAGACTACCCACGGTAGTCGAAACGTTGGCGCATTACATCTACCAACAACGCTGTGCTATTAATATTATATCATTCACAATAAAAAACCAATACATGGCGCATCGATTTTTCGATACACTCCTTACGTCGTTTGGTCCGGATAAATTATATAGTGTTTATAAAACATCGCTGTTGGTAGATGCAGTAATTCGCCAAAATTTCAGCCACCATGGGTAATCCTTGTGCAGTCAAGCTTTACCATTTTGACTGGTCTGTTTTTTTCGCCAAACGGCGCGCGCTGACAATTTCCATCTGTCCCTGTTTTCCGTTTCACAATATGTAAAATACAGGTTGGCCGCTTAGATTAACCTGATGCCGACAATATCAGGTTATTGGTAAGTAGACGAGAATGAATCGACGGATAGCGAACAATCCGAATATCCTCTCCCCGATGTAAGAGAGACCTAAAAAGAAACACTCATATCGTCAGCATGGAGCAATGGACGTTGTGGATGAAGATTAACTCGAAATTAAATTGACTACACCGTCACAGTGTTTCAAAGTTGTTGTCTTTTTCAAAACAAATATTCATCTTTGTAAGTGAACTGTGTGCACTAAAATCTGTGCAAACAAGAAAATGCAGTACTGTGCAAATATGACCTTGACAGCCGAGCGAGAGATCTAAGCGACTTATTCCCAAACAATCCCCCGACCGCGAAGTGTAATATCGATCTAAACCTAAACGAAAAGCAAACGAAATTAACAGAAAACCCGAATACGGACTGCTGGTTTGACAGTGCTTTATTCGAAAATTCATGCATATTTGAATACGTGGGACAAGACGAGTACATAGAACGAGCCTTCCCAAGTTTGTGCCATAGGAAACAGTCTCGGTAGGCTCGAAAACAATAGAATCAAACAGATAAGTGTTCTCTTCGCAATTGTTTGGAACCTAGCAATCAAACAAAGAAATGGAAAAATTTATGATTCACAAAATATGTTCACCATCACGAGGAACTGGTTTTTGTATTATTATCATCATTGAACAATGCCCAATCCCATTGTATCTAGCCATTGAAAATGTGACCGCAAAGCACAGTACACAAATCCATGTTATCGAAATTGCTAACTCTTGAAGCGAGCAAATTGCTGTGAATTGATTTCAAATCGGTGTAAACACGAGTCCAAACAACGTCATGGTTTTCTTTTTACAAAACCGTCACGATATTTGGGCTTTTCACTGAATTCGCTACCTGTACGGTAGTCTACAATGTTCTTGTCCACCGTGTTTCAATTGTTGCTGGTCACCGTTGCTTTGTCATTATTTTAAGGAAACATTACGAGGAATGATGATGAAAATCCTTGCAACAATAACAGCAAAATCATTGTCATATTTATCTCGAATACGTGTCGAAAGCCCGGTTGTTGACTGATGCCGTGCTAATTGCAGACTACAGGGTCAGCTGCGGAATATTTCACTTGTATCCGGTTTTTCCAGGCTATTTTGGATTTTACTATTGCAATTTTTGGCTCGCCGGATTGAGCATGGAAAAATAATGGGATAGCTGGTTTGACACACAGCCCATTTTGCTTGCTAGTGACCTTTGTTTGTTCACGTCGGTGGAACCCAAAGGCTAGTTTAGCGGAATTTTTCCTAAGCCACTTTCCTCGAAACCCGAACTCACTCGTCGAAACAAGAACCGAGAAACACGAATACGCCCACACTCATCGCGCTGATGTTAGCCGGTCTAGATGGGAGCATGAATCACACTGTTGCTAGTTAATTACCAGAAACTATTCACAGCTCATTCCACTGAATCATTCAGTTACCAAACTTTGTCTAAGTATTGGCATGATATTACTTGTTCTAAAAGGTTACATTCATGTAAATCTTATTTCTATTTTTCCTTGCGGTTGTACTTCCATCCAACGAGAGCAATACAGAGAGTTTATAAAGTTACCTACGTGGAGCTTTTGCATATCTTTTACATTATTCGTTTCAACTGATGGAATTGAAAACAGCTCATCTGGGCCCAAAATACGGTACTCTTATCTCTGATAACCTTAGGCTTACTCCGTCTCCAGCTGGTTGGGAAGTGCCATCATAGCAATCAACCGATTGGAAAATGTCACCTACGACCGCAATCAATTAGGCTTACGAATATCTTCTAGCCTGTGGATTTCTGTAAAGGAGAAAATAACGAGATTGAAATCGTAGGTTATTGTGTATCACGATCAGTTTAATTTTGTTTTTGATCGCTCCAAGATGAATAGGTGTTCCCCCTGGAAACATCGTCAGTTTAATGTACCGTACGGATCGCTTCATGTTTCACTCATTTCATATAAGCAGACTTTACGTGGAGGATATCAGTTCTAATCAGTTCAATAAACATTGGATGATTTTATTTTCAGGCAACTAACTGATCCTGTCTGCCTCACGGTAGCCGTCTTTTTCAGACAATACTTTTGTTAATTGACATGTATTCTGAGGTTGACCAGGATTGTTGATTCTATGTTACCAAACAGCAGTGTATCAACGACTTTTGATGCCGAACTTTAGCCTCATTGCTGCATGTTTGCTCAACTTGTCATTCAAGTGACCAGATTTTTCGGTCAATATTTGGAATATTCAGTTATCCAGTGAGTACCGTTTAAATTGAAATGATAACTAAACATCGTCATTGACCGTTTTGAGTATTTTATGTGGACATCACGAAGAAATTAAAATATTAGAGTTTAGGGAAAAATGAACACAAGAATTTAGTCATTAACTCGGGTTCTCGATGAGAATAAAAGTTCGTTTTTTAATGGGAAGAGGAATGAAACATCGTCTGAGTAACAATAGAAAAGATGACTTTAGCAGCACAGTGTTGGATATATGCAATAAGAGCTTGGAATATATGTCATCAAATGTGAGCCACATTTTGGTTTGGAAAAGTGACACGTAAACAAAATTGAACTTTAGATTAGAGGAGTAAATTAGATGTACCTTGCGTACGGTATAAATTTTCCACTGGGACATTTTTTCGCTATGAAACCAATGAATCTAAACGCGTTAATATTTTATGCAGCGAAATACGAACTGTAAATTGGGGCATTTTTCAACTAGTTTACTGCCCGGATGATTTTAGCGTTAACAGCCCCAAGTTTGATAGTGTACCACAAGTGATACAATACCACAAAAGGAGTGAATACCTTCCTGAGACCACATAGTAATTCTTTCGGATTGGTATTAATTGCGAGTGTAGGAAACTTACCTTTCCGCAAAATATTTTCAACTGTGAGTTTGTTTTGGTTTGAAGATAAAACATTATGGCACATTGTGAAAAAATAACCGTGATGTTACTGACTTCGGCATTCATCTGAAAGTAGAATCCGTTGCAAAATGGCCTGTCCCATAGCACAGACTAAGATGATCTTCAAGATTTCTTTTACCATTTTTATTTAGCCATGTCTATTTCCCGATTTTATTTAACTTGCTAGTTTCATTGAGGCTAAATATTCTTCATATGAAATAACAGCTGTGGCTAGTATTTATGCAAATAGTGACCTGTATGATTGGTATTTGGACATGTTATTCAAATCCTTGAAATGCATTCGTTAAGAATGCCCTACTGGATAATTTGTTCGATCAGTATGCTGTCTGACGCTCTTTACAAACAACAACAATGACGATGCAGGCAGTAATAATGAGCTGACCATCCTGTCACTGCTTTCTCAATCGGATAGCCCGTGTTTCTTGGCATACCTTTGCCGCGTGCTGTACGAAGCCTAAATACCGCAAATTTCAAAATCGTGACCAGTATTCAAGTTATTTGAATCGCGGTTGAAGAGGCAGCCGAGAGCTTTTTGATGACCTCATTTGGTAGCTTGTTTGATGGATTCAATCCAGCTTTGACGGACAAAATCAAAAGAACGCAGAAAAGCCCGTTTTTAAGACATCCATAACACTTTGACTAACACACTATATTGACGGCACAGTCGGTTGGCTAGGTGAAGGCGAACCATGACTTGACAAAGCAAAGAAGCGGTCCTCTATCCAACAGAAGCATTGACTAGACCTTGTTATATTTTCGACTGATTAACATGGCATTCACTGACTGACATTCAGGTTTAACACACTACCTAATTACCCGCAACCTTTGCAACTATTTCAAATCTTATCTCTTTTAACGGGGAAAACAGACGAATTAGAAGAAATCAGGGCCACGTTTGTTTGATTTTTGTGTCGGACAAGACGAATTTTAAATTTCCCAAACTCACTCGCATTCTTGTACATTGTGATTCCTTTGATGTTGACACGATTCGAGGATAAAACATTCGAAGCATGATTTTATTTGATGTACTCAAATTAATGATAAAAGCTGCAAACCAATAAGCGTCCTAGGTAAAATAGAAAACAACTTTGGAATTTGGAGTTTGTGAAAATCATTTCAGATTTGTTTGCTTACGGGAACACAATTTCAGGATATTCCACTTAGCGATTTAACAAACGAAAGGAAATATCTTATGCGACCTCGGGTAGCAAGGTACAAACGTGGTACAAAAAACATTCACAACTAGATCAGCATATTAGTATGCGCTTAATGCTAGACTGCAAAATCAAAAAAGAACAAATGAACTTTCTGATAAGTGCCCAGAACAGATCCCATCATCGTTTTGTAGCGCATATTCTAAACCTGGCTACTGTCTACGTAGTTACAGAATAAATTGTTGTTTACCGCTACGACATACAAAAGAAGACAGCAAAACGTTGCCGATATTTGGCGAACGGAATGGGATAGGCACATTACGCGATAGTCTATTCATATTGCTTGTATAGACCAGGATGTTTCCGAATGATCAGCACCTAGAAGTGTGACTGGGAAAATTGGTTTTTGTCTTGGAATAGACCATTCAGAATCTGCTGCTGGAGCTAATAAAATATCTCTTCTGCCATGTCAGTTTACCTGATTATTATGGATTTGTTTGATTACATCATTCAGACAAACTCATCTCCGTCCACACTTGACTGCATTTAATTATTCGATGACTTAACCGTCTCCCTGTTCTGCCAATGTTGACAGCCGATCATCCGCAGTGAAGGTAAGAAAGATATTTGCGTTTGGTACGTAGCGCTGTGGTTCATTCAATGGGAATGTTTATATCCCGGGGATTTCGAAGTTATTGGACTATTCGGTCTCATTGCATCAGTTTGGCCTTTTTGTTTGCTCTTTGAACGGTGAATAAATGTTTCAACGTGGAATGCAGATAAGACTGAAAATTTGTTTAGTTGCTGCAGGACGGTAGTCCGGAACTTGATAATTAGTGGTTAAGTAAGGAATCAGATGTCAATGATGTCCAAGGTCGCTTCCGTCAAGTGCAGCTACTCTTGTATTTTCTGGATATCAGATCTATTAAATTCTTAACTGATTGTTTTGTATTCTTACAGTTAGATTGCCATCCAACGGCACACATTCACAAGTTACTTTCACGACTAATGGTGCGATGTGAGTCTGCTGAATAATTCGTCGGTTCTGTTTTCTAATTTGTGACTCGTGAAATCCGTGACTATTGATTATTCTATATGCTAACAGTTCCTTTATGAATCCTAATCGATAAGATGAATAAAACTTTCTTTTTGTTTGTGTTTACTGACATCGAGATTAGCTGTGTTTTCAGAAAAATTTGTCTATCACCTTGGCTAACCTTCAGAATGTAGGGTACAGAATTTTTGTAAGTCAGATGAAACGGTTGCACAGTGCTCCGTGCTCAAGGAGGCAGTTCCGGTATATGATGAATTCTAGCATAATGCCACTAAACCTTTCGTTGGTGCATAATTCTGACCACGTATCCATTTCTGTTCTGGCGTCTTATACCCAACAGACCGTCCAAGTATAAACAAACCGGTAATAAGGAATCAATTCTTCCGATTCAGATAGCATAAGTTTGATCTCAGAATTACTTACCCCACCAGACGTCTTTGGCGTTCACTATTTAGAATGGGAACATATGGGAAGGTTATGATGCTCGCCGAGATGCCAAACACTTTAGTGTTAAATACTGGCACAGACTCAGATCGATCTCAACTGCGACCAAGACCCCGCAGTTGCCAAACCTACCGGTCACTAAAAAGTCACGTTTAATTTTCAGAAATAGAACTTGATTTAAATCTGAGCTCCAGGTTTCACGGTGCATGACACCTCGGTCGAAAGTATTATTTAGACTCTGCTTGGCCAGAAATGCAGATTGAATTTTGTCTTCCCCGGTTTTTTATTCCTCCAACAATTGTAATCTCAGTCGTTCCATGTCTATTTTGTTCCTTGCCCGTAGTCAGCAGAGTTCATTCACCAGTCGTAGTTCCTCGAAGAACCGTAATCAAGAAATACCGTTGCAACTAGGACAAGGCTTACCATTGAGTGACCGGCAAGGAAGTTTTTCTATTCAACGATGCTAGATTGCCTTAAATTATTGCCTTCGTTACTGTCTACTAGAGTATGACATACAATTGGCCAATACCGATTGATTAAATTGCACTTGTGATATCGCTTGCGTTAGTTGGACCAAAGGGTTGCGAACCAAAATTAAAATGAACATCCGGAAGTTTGATTCTCGCTTATCTATTGCAATCTGTCCTATAATAGATTGCATGACATTATTCAGCAAACCACAAAGAGTTTCATCTCGCGGGTGGAAAATTGTAGAATTTGGTACTTCCTCAAAGCTATTTTCGATTTACCCACAAAGTTGGGTTTGGCAGCATATCCGACTATTGCAAAATGTAACACTAGGAATTTCCTGCGTTTACGGAACCGCCTAAGCTGCAAGACAAAGCCGGGTAAGGGGCGAAAATCGTTTACTGAAATTTAATAAGCATATCTCATGTGTGCCCAAACAAACTTGTCGTAATCAGATTATTGGAGCAAGATTTTCTGTGTAGCGAACAGCAACTTATCAGCTTGGTAACGTTTTCCATCTGGGTCGTACTTATAAATGTCCGATTTGACAAATCAGTCTACCTAGCCAATCGTGTCGGGCAAGTTCAGCTTGTGTTTGCCGACTGATTCGAAAAGCAAACCATGCACTAGCACTCAGATTGTGAAAAGTTTGCTGTGATGAATGCAATTTGGCCGGTTAACATTTGATCTTTTGGCAAAGTACTTTTTTTCTTTTAACTTGTTTGTTCGAACCCAATAATTGTGCATTACATGGCACAAATTTTCTTTTGAACAATACGAGTAAGGGGCTGGAAAGTGATACGTTTCGTAGTCAGCTGACCCTATCTTTCAACGGTTTAAGGTGAACCGCCAGAAGAGAGGATAAGTCGAGTGTGTAGAAACGGACGAATTCGTTACCAAGGCCAACACAGCAGATCCAAATAAAGAAGAGACAAAAAACTGTTCAGTTGTTTTTCTCTGTTCTTCAACCAATCCTTTGGAATGAAGAAATTCATGGCGATTTGCCAATAAACAGTCCAAATTTGCTCACTTTTTCTCATCTCCGCTGAAATGGTACCTGCAATCACGTAACATTTCAGCGTTGAAAACTGTTCACCAATCATTATTTTTCTTCCTTTTGCAGAGTTAAAATTTACTGCAAATAAATGGCATATTGCGGCTTTTGTAATGGACAATAAAGCTATTTCTAGTCAATTTGGCGGGAACCCTTCTGTGGTATATGGAAATTTCAAATTCCCCGACTAATTTGTTGAAATTTTGAAAAACTTCCAGAAATCTAGTTACCAGCGGTTAAATTTTTCAAATCGGTTTCCAAACGGCCAATTGCTGATACACTCCAAAAACAAATTGGTTTGCATACGTATGCACCAATTCGATTAAGGATTCAATGAATATTCACCTAATAGACTTTACATTGTCGACGATTTTAAAAGTGCTGCTCCGAACGTCTCCCTCTTGGTTTTGCCATCGTATGTGTCTTCCTCGATCGAAAACCGAATTATACAAGTGTAAATGAAGCTTTGAAATCAAGTGTTTCGTCCCACAGCTCTTTCTTATTTGTCTCGATGCTGATTGCAAACGTCAAACACCACAACTTACAAGCCACCGTTGTATGGAACCGACGGCAACCTCAAATACGTAAGCGGCTCAACAGACTAACTGACCCGATATATGCAAAACAGCATATTGCAAAATAGTGACAAGGAAAAAATAAAGCAAATTCGGAAATGCGCCAAATTTGCCGAAAACTCCTCGCTTTATTTCAAAATTTTTGCTCTGACAGGTTCACCGACTGTCATATTGGAGTAGTTTGAACAATACGATTGCATAGTTTGCCCTACCTAGATGACTAAAATCTTGCTAACAACACATGGGATTCCGCGAAGATAGATAGAATTGGTGTGGGTGCTGAACGAGACCAAATTAGTCCGTATGTTTGTGTTGGATATTAGGTCCGCCAGTTCACGCTGCCTCGGGTGATGGTACACTACCACACGGTTTCAAAAAGAGGATGTATGAACAATGGATTGCAAAAATTGAATTCTGTATTTGTTGCTAAGCTCGATTTTTTTAAGTGGGAAAATTCGCCGAACTGTTCAAAATTAATGAAGCTTAACGAAGGACCTGTTAGTCATTTGTCAAAAACTAAGATTCACTAAGAATTACAAAGCTTTTTCGAAGTATACAACATTTTCTGGACAAATATCCACACACGTTGTTGCCTTTCCTACCGAACTGATTTTGTCTTTTTCAATGCCGCTCAACAACAACACAGATTCAGATGCACCTAGAGCAACCGAGTTAATTAATCATACAATTCACATGCTGTTCCAATATCCGAGTGACAATACACCCGTGAATGCGTTAAACATACTCTCTGTCAATTCGCCGTTGTGCTTTTCTGAAAGACAAACCGCATGTGATGGCAATCGTCATTCGCGTATTATGTTCGCCAGCAAAACCCCTAGGTGCACTATACACTAGTTCCTGAAAATGCGAGCCGGCAAACATGAATCACCAATTCGAAGACAAAACACATACAGAAGAAAACATTCCATTTCGTACATCCACAATTTGAGGATACCGAACAAATTCTGATCATTATTTATTGATGAGCCTTATTTGTAACCACGATCAACAAGGCCTGGATGGATCACAGGAAAATGAGACTTCTGATGAAATCTGTGCGCATTCTCTCCGAGAGAAACTGTCTGGGAACGTGCAGTATACTGGTTCGTCGTAGTTGAATGAATCCACTGACATCGTGGCCTCCTAGTGTCGTCGCCACAAAGGGTTATGCTATGAATCACACCTCTGAATGGATTGTTTATTTAACAAAACTCAAGCAGATTTTTGGCAATTCAATGCTTTTGCGGTCCTCCAGTGCTGACAAACCACCACATAATGATAACCATTAACCTATGAATAGCGTGACTTTAATAAAATGCATGGACTTACTCCGAGCTAAGTGTTGAAAGTCTGGGGGATCCAAATTAAATGCATTTAGGAGGAGCTGAATATTGCACAGTTTGCCAGTTAGTAGGAAACCCAAGTAGATCAGTTACTCTATGAATAACATAATCATACCAGTTTTCCCTTTTCGAGTCTTTCCTCGTTACCACACTTTCATTTCTGATGTACAATTATGAGCAAACCTTTTCTATTTTTGCTGAGAAGCTTTGGTTTATGTCATGATTATCCTTGGTCTTTCGTCGCGCACAAAATTCTTAAACAAATGTCATATATGGAAAAGCAAGATCGCTCAGTTCTGAGGAACCCCCATTCCTGATGCACACAATCGATTGTGCACTGGAATATGCTCAAATAATTCAGCTTTCGCCGTCATCTGACTGCCAGAACAAGGTCATCGAAACCAAATCTGCGGCATAACTGTCTTTTAAATGTCACCTACGGAACTTTTCAGAAAAACAGTTTGACAAGAATGAAGCATAGCATCATTATCACCGTCGCTGTTGCTTGTCCGTGGTTGTTTGGTCAGCGATCTTGGATCCACGAGTTGGACATCTAGCCACCAGTTTCAATGGTCGTTCGTCTATTCTCTGTCGTAGGTAATCACCGGCCCAAGGCTAATTGAAAATAGAAATGCTGAACAAATAATATCAGTGACGAATCGAAAATAATAACATATAAGGGGCCAAACATTGAGAAACTCACACTTTTTCACCGGATCAGCTTGAAGTGAATTCGGTCAAGGCTAAATTCTTAGTGTCTTGGTTAGTTAACAACGCTTTGACATAGAATTATAATCGATTCGTTATGACATCTGTTGGACACGTATTAGCATAAGTAAGTGGGTTAAGCTGCCAACATCAAGTCATTTCAATCTGACTTTCTGAATCCTTCCACTGCCAGTCCACATTCCTACTTGGAAGTATTCGCTTTAGCTAGACGTCCTTCTTAAAAATGGTCTATACTACAGTAACACTGAAAAGTAAGCAAAGAGATAAAGCAAAGTTGAACTGACCAACATGCTCGGGCAATTATTCCACCTCCGTTCTTTTATGGTCCCTAACATTTATTCCAAGTGTTCACGATTCCTTTAGGATTATTTTCAACTAAAACTGTCTGACACATTCGCAACTGTTTTGAAGGGGCACTTTATCGTTCATATTTCTTTACACAGTTGGGGAGATTAGTAACAAAGTTCAAAGCCAGTTACCAAATCTAACAGCTTGAATACCTAGTGAAGAATAAGCGATTTGAAATTGTTCTACTGAGATTTGGGATAGGTAAAAAAGATGTTGCTTTCTTGATCTGAATTTCATTCACAACCCTTAATTGGTACTGGTTTGGTGTGTTTAAAAATTGGGAGATTTTACCTAATGTGCTGTTCCATGATGACTGAGCATTTGTCAAGCTAGGCAGCACCGAAAATTGGAGTTAGAAGAGAACATTTTGATAAAATCTTTAAAAAAACGAGTGCGGGTGGAATTATAATTCATGGAAGATCATCAGACAGCCACTTAGTTCACTGTTTCTTGAAGTGTTGCTACTTTTTCTCATTGTATCTTTGTGTTGCTTAAACTATTGCTGGGTTGATGTAAAGTCCAGTAATACACGAAGTATGGCCACTAGACCAAAGGAGCTATGAGCTCGGCAAATAGCGCGGATTTCGAACTGTTCATCAAACTAAGAACAGCTCAATAATCACATGTCGTTATGGGCACGATGGCGGGAAATTTCAGTTTGTAAAAGGAGTATATGAATACGCACAAAGTGAAAGAAAGCAGGCTGTGAAACACATTCACGTGCAAGCCGCATGGCTTTTTCCAACAGACTTATTTTATTTCCGGCTAAATATGAATCCTCCCATGTTGGAGCTTCTGATTTTATTGTGAGCTAGGCTGGCATGTGCTTATCTCGTCGTGCGTGGTGATACAAACACCGAACTCTGCGTAATGTCCAGTCGTGTTTGGGATACTTTGCTAAACCGGATCTCTTTTCAGCTTACCAATTGAAGCATCAGGGTATCATCTTGATATGGAATAATTTTAGTGATGTTGCAAAGATCCATCGTAAATACAATAGTTAGCTTACATGCCCCGGACATTCAGTTTCATACCTGTCTCAGTGGTTGTGGGTTTTTCGAATCCAAAACAAATTAATTTTGCTTTTTTAGTTTTGGCTTTTTGGAATAAAAAGAATTCTTAGTGCACTCCAACGAGTGTCCAAAAACTTACCGACTTTGTCAAAAAGAACTGTTCCCAAAAACAATAGACGAGATGTATGAAATATTGCTGACGTATTAATAACAACAAGTGGAATTTACAGTAAAACGTGGGTAGAGGTGACAAACTTTCCTTATCGAGATCAGCCGACGCGACAGTAATGCGGGCTGTGGCAATTTATTTAGGATATTTGCAAAAATGGTCAACTTCTATAAACCAAACAAGTGAACTACGTCGGAACTCAGCCGTTTGTAAATCAAATGCGGTACGCACGCACAGCAGCCTTCTTTCCACTGAAGGCACTCAACGAGGCCAATGCAATCAATGGTACTCTGGTTAATAGTTGCATTTTTCAATGAAATTGTGGTCGTGCTACACCGAACGTAAGTTGACGGAACCTGCTGTTGAGGAATGCATCCTCGACAATATTTCATTGAGAAACTTTCGCAGACAAGTGAAAATTTTTGTGCCTAATTCCATCTGAGTGTATCAATCCTTGCACGTGTAATGTGTAAATGGGTTTCACCATACTCTGAGGTAAACGGCTTACTGGATTGCTTCAAAATACCAAGATTCAATCTCCGTTTGGCACTTCATATCCAATTGATTGCGCCTAATTATCGAATGGATAAGAATATTTCAGATTTCGTGCGGAGCGTAGTAATGTTAAGTGATCACTGGAAGAGCACTTGTGAATCACACGTTTACTTACTGTTTGACATGGCCATTAAATCACCCGCTAACGGTCCATTTGGGAGGGGGGGTAATTTTCAAAGGAAAATGCACAGAAAACTTTGATATTAATGTCATTGATGACATCAATATTGTCAACCAGTTTCATAGTAAATTGCTTGTAGATAAGTGTTAAATCACATAACAGTAGACTGCTATCGGCTATCGCTGATAGTTTTATCATTTATTCCAAATTTCAGAGTAATGAATGCCGGTTCCGGCAATCTAGGCGGTGCACACAAAGATCAATTGTAATCAGTATTCACATGAGTGGTCAAGAATCTCCCGGAAGAATACGATTTCTTTCGCTACTATTGTTGCTCGTCAGTTGCATATATATATATATATATATATGCCTAGGTATATAAATGTTTATACATGGTTTTCAGACTTGACTGATTGGACTGTTTATCTGATTCTAATATTGGACATGCTTCAGGCACAATTTCTGGCGCTCACTTGTTTGTCAAAGAAAAAATAGGTAAACTGGGACTTTCACAGAAGTATGCAGAAGTAGCGTTCACAACTGATAGTTTTCCCGTAGTGGAACAATCGTTTTTTGTTTGACCAAAATCACATAATCAGCCTGAAGAGAACACAAGTGATGATGAGTACCTAAATAACTTGTTACGTTAATGAAAACAAAACTCGTCTTTATGTAATACGTTACAACGCGGCCACCTCATTGTGACTCAGGACCCCGTGTAGATGACTTCGGACGATAATAATGATTCTAGGATGATCGGAAGTCCATTAGAGCGCTGATAATCATCGTTGGCTAATTCACGATGGAACAACCTGATCCACCTAACAGTGTCTGAATTTCGAACACGAAAAATGGTCAAAAACACAAAACTTAAAATAAACAATTATCTCAAAGGGACAAAACTTTAGACAGGTGGAATAACACCTTTATCGGCATAGAAAATCACTACTGAAATAGGTTCGCATCCATCAAAACTCATTGGTCATTGCCATTCTAAAGGGTGAAAAACAGAAATTTGTCCTACCCTCGCCTTACCAACTCTCCATTGATTAAATCGCCAAGTTGTTACCACCAGTTCACACTAGCCCCAGACGGAACAAAAGAAATCAGTCTGATATAAATGCTTCACGAATTAAAATCAGACTGTTTAGATTGACTTCTTGTGTTCCCCGCTATGTGATCAAATAATTTACCAAATAATTTAACTTCATTGCTTGGTTTGTTAATGGCCAAAATCGCTCTGATGTCGTCAGAATTGTTTTAACCATCGAACAAAGACTTGGACGTGACTATTCCAACTCCAGTGCCTTGTGCCTGAGTGCATTAGCCCCTTTTCAGTCCTTCATTTTTGCATCCACAGTGTCTAACTTTCGGGAATATTTAAAACTATTGAAGAACTTACAATTTGTCGCTGATGTTGGGTTCACTACTACTTATTCGTTTGTCCAAGTAAGTCTAATCCATTTCAGTCAGTCCGTTGGTTTCCTTTGATTATGAACGCTGACGCTCTCTTGTGGTTGACTTACCAGGACTAGACACAACCATTTTACTGCCAACCGCACAAAAAACCGCGATCTGACCAAAAAGCATGGATTTTGTTTCAAGACTGGTGGGGAGAGAGCAGCATAATGCCCATGATCATGTTCTGCCAGCAACCCACTACATTCTGCAAATGTTTGAAGTGAGTAATTTCATTTATTAATTTAATTGCTTCCCATTTCACTACGGGCCGCAATGAACTGAAGTTCCATTTGCCTCAGCTTTTAATTTTTTTATTGGTTACGGTTCATTATTTGTCTGATTGCATAACATGCTGGTGACGATTGTGTAAACAGCATCCCGGAAACGGAATATGCCTAAAACTCACACGTCAGGTTAGAAATCGTCTCGAGTACTGTTTTGGAAGCTGATATTCTGCCTGAAACGATTGAGTGGATAATAATGCAGAGTAAATCAATGCCTCTGGAAACAAATTTCTTAGTTTTCACAATCGAAGCCTTAGCTAAAGTAAAAATTAATGTGACTAGTGTTTTTGAATACTATGTTTTAATTCGATTTTGTGGCAACTGTAGGGTTTCAAGTCACTGCTTGAGTTGTACAGCTATTCCATTCGTAACAAAGCTAAACTAGTCGCAAAACCAATTACTGCTTATGCCGAATTTTCTCTGAGATGCTGCTGTAGAAATAATATTTCTCCAAAACTGCAAAATTTGAAAAAGTATGAACTATTAGGTAATGGAACTGGAGCAATATTCGGACTAGTGATTTCTACCCTGACGCCCTGCGTTGATTGTGGAGCAAAGAATACGATTGCCAGGAATAAATCACCCAACGGAATTTAAGTGATCCAATAATTTTCCTCCCCGGAGGTCACAGTGAAAGTTATATTTTGCCTAGATGATATTAAAGGTGATAGGTTGTTCATAACTTGCACTACTGTTAGCATTCATCAGAAGAATTTGGTCTTCGCTACCAATACAGAATTTAGACGATCTTTTCAAATTGGCCGGTTTAAGTCTCGTTCTGCGTTTTGTCTTTCAAGCTGAAAATCAAAGCACTAATGCATTGTCATTCGTTGTGGAAAACGCCAAGAAGTGTTTCTTAATTAAGGGATAATTTCAGTAACAAACTGAGGCCCAGAAAAATAACTGACCTTGTAAATCAGCGGAAAATGTAACTTACTAAACCAATTCGCCCTGTCTGTGAAGCGATTTCACAATAATCGCCCGGTGAATGTTCAGTAACAGCTCGTAATGATTTGCGGTGTTTATCAAAATCGTGCAGTGGGAATCTCTGAATAGTCATTGCAGAACAACGACCTGCGCACCGTGACCGATGGTAGTACGTTCGGTTGTGTTTTTCACCGGGAATCGGTCAAGGAAAATCTCGGTAACGACGAAAGTCCCGCAGTTATTTCCGAGTGATTCCGTCATCTACTTAATAATCGTCCTCTTATGCAAACAACCACAACGTAGTAAAAATAGAACTATCATCATGGACTGGTAAAACTTTTTCTCTTCCTGTCAGGTTAGAAAACTAAAAGCCTTACACCATCTATAGCTGCTCATCCTTGAATAAATTCAATTCCCAATGACATTGGGAATCACCAATGCAGTTAGCCAGCACATCCGCAACAACCCACTTTCAGGTGTGAACTCTGAGGAACTCGGCCATAATCCCAACACAGATCCCGTCAACTCGGTTCATACCAGTTATCTGTTAAAGGGTTTTTCATGGCTGACTGAATTCTTTCACAAAGTGGTTTTCAGATTGTCAAAATGCTATGGTTGTGGCGATCAACCGAGAAAGCTAAAGAACATATGCTTGTTCGTCTACAGAAAGAAAAATTAAGCTAAGAAAGATTATCGTTTCCTAATTGTCAAACTGGACTTGAAAAGTTTTAGTAAATCAAATGAAAGGTGCACTCACTAAAACATTCCCTTATCTCCCGCACTGTAGAACAATCAAAAAGTTTGAATTAGTCAGGATATGCCATACTGTGCGAATTTCAATGAACGCCACTGGTATAAGGCAACCCAAGTTTTGAGCGACATTTTGATAGAAGGCTACAAAATGGTGTGAGTGCACGAATCACTGAAAACGAGCTTATCCCCCAGCTTGCGTTTTTTTCTCAGTGTGCTCAGTGGAAATTTTCAAGGAAAAATCAATTCACCAAAATTCGGGTACCATTTGAGCGATTGAAGAAATCAGGTATAAATTTGAGTATTCTAATGATCATCTTTCGAGCTTGGTTCCCTCGAGAAGGCAGCATGTGTTTGCAGGCTGCTATTCGCCATTGTTCCACTTACCTTCTCCCGATGGTGTTCTAAGTACAACCGTAGCGCCAAATTTTGGCATCCAGTGTTTAACAGCATGACTTTTCTTCTATCTTTTATCATTTACTTCCTTTATTGATGAAATAACAGTGTACACAGTTTCTCAGGAGGGGGCCGCAGTCAACAGAGGGCTGCCAAGTAGGAAAGTTGACTGACAGCGAGAGGATTTGAACCCGCGACCTTCAGGTCCAAACGCCACGACCTTATCCGCATGGCCACCGTCGGTCAACAACTGCGCAGGAGGAAAAGTCTGGCTGGAACTGAAAACCCAATCAAAGAAATTCACTGTATCCAGCAGTAGGTATTAAGGTATAGAATTCAATAGACTTACAATGCATCAAAGCCTTCATTCCTGATAGCAAAAACGATGTGTAAGTTAAACGTAAATAGTATCCTTTGATTTTTCATCCATTCTCAATGGATGAAATTAGAACCATGATAGTACTACTCTATATCGATTAAATAAAGTTAGTAAAAATAATTCTTGTCCCCATCAGCAGTCGAAATTAATAAACTTTTTGATGCCAGTCCCCGAAATTATTTTTCTTACCACCTTCGACTTAATCTCCGCTCTTCGCGGCAATAAGCAGAGAACTGCACGGACTACTGAATTAACGTAAGTATACAACATGTTCTAGTAGTATTATGGCTACAGTTCATTAGTCACGAACACCTGTTTTTAATCAACTCTCCTCCCTTTTGTTTGAGTATTTCAAGTAGGGTGCTCTTGGTGTATCGTTCGTTTGAACCATCCAAATTTGCGCTGATCTGTTCCAAGCATTCAGCGGATGAAGAGGGCTGATTTATCTTCTGCCTCACGGTAATGTGTTTACTGAAGAATAGCATGGATAAAAGATACAAAAGGAAGCAGAAATTTAACGAGCCAGGAACCACTTAGATATGGAAAGTGCAAATACGAGAATACTGAAACTATGCTTCCTAATTTAGCATGACTTTTCAAGGGAATAACCTTGTTTGTCTTTGGCCAATGCATTTGTTAAACGTTTCACATCTGTTACCATTACAGTGGTTGAATTCTTCAACCAACATTTCAAGTAGTAATTGCCCTGGAGTGTATAGATTGCAAATAAATACCGTTTGTGGAAGTATCGGATTTCATGTTTGTTCCAACGACTAAATTCGAAACGGACACCAATGAGAGTTGCAAATTCTTTTAAAACAAGGAGTCTGATATCACACCCAGCAGTTGAAACTAGTGAGAGAGCTTGAACTTAACAGATGATTCTACTTAACAGAACTAACTTAAGCTCCTCGTGCATCTGATGATACGATATTTGACATATTGAAATTCGACCAGAATTAACTGTTCGCTAGAGGGCTGAATCGTAACCATTCCAAAATTACCTCATGCAGACGAAAGCCATCTTTAAACTACCGTGAATCCGATGCCATGCAAAACTCTGATCACAATTAAGGATAATATTAGTAATAAAAATCTTATAATTTTGATGACAAGTCAGAAAAAACCGATGGCGACAGATATAATATTTAAATGAGTAGCCACCGGTTAATCGTTCACAGCGAAGATCACGATGTGCACAATCTTTGTGAACAACTAGAATCCAAATCCACTAATTCACTTAATGATAAATTTGAAACTGGAAAGAAGTGGTGAATATTCGTGAATAACACTAGAGCACAAAAGTTTAAATTCGCGTTAAAGCGCGGAAACCTCGGGGTACGTTAGCCTCGCAGCAAATTTTGTCTCCTTGTGCTTTCGATGTAGTAGGATAATTAGTATGATGTAATGGGTAACATAAAATTCTGTCACGTCACCCCTCAGATATTGAATCATAATAAACCCTGCTGCGGATTAAAGACAAACTCGTGCAAAGACATGGTTCTCTCCTTCACAAACAATCTTTAATACGTCAACCAAAGTTATACACAGCATTTTTCCTTTTTGAGAATCCTTACTAATGAAAACAGTTTGCTGTATTGTTTTAAATAGCACCAGACAAAACTGCACCCGGTTCTAGCATCTAATCAGTGGCATTGGCTGAAAAAAATGGGCGCTGGTATGAAAACAGCGAATGTCTGGACGCGTAATCAATTTGCTCGTGCAAAGTCGACATTGCTTCCAACTTCATTTTCTTCTTTTCTTAGTTGTTTACTGATGAGTAGTAGGAGCGTGCGTCGTGAACCTAAGGAATCCCTAAGAATTTTTTCACTTTTCACACTTTGCATTTACAGCTAAACCTGAGTTTTTCGAAAGCACACAATTCCACCATAAACTTTTGCTGCCGTTGTTTTACTTGTATTGCTTCGAAAAGTGGAACATTCAAGCTTAATATTGCTGTCACTACACTTCACTACCTGATTACTCCATTGTCGTACTTATTTGAAATATACTGTTCCGCTGGATGTACTACATGCCCATCAAAAATGGGCTCAACTACTAAACAAGGAAACCCTTCTTGCCAGTAGCGAATTTCCGACAAACGCGAAAACTGTGCGCTTGCCCAGGAATATGCAATGACAACCGATGCGTGCGCCCAAAAAAGACTGAACATTTGCTTGATAAGGCCCGGATTCTACGGTGCATCTTACGACAATGTTGCTTATTTCCAGCAGTTGCAATTTCACGACTTTGATAAGGATAAAATTTTGGTTCGGCTGATCTAGACGCCTTCTTGTACAGTAAGTTCCGATAGACCTTTCAATGAAGAAAATCATATTTCTGTCTAACTTTTCATGCTTAGTAAAAACTTACCGTGCTTTAAAGCCGCATGTACTTCGGTGGCTAAAAATGATAACACTGACTTTTTAATTCTAGACCAGTGGCATTATTGCACACCCGAAAACACAGGTTAATCCGGAAATCGGACTTAGCCAAACATTTGTTTTGCAGTCGTGTGAGCAACGTGTCGAGTTCACCATATTCCGATAGGATTTAATTGAATAATATCAAAAAAGTAGATGAATGCCTTTGTCGGTGAGAGCTTCGAATGATATACCCAATTGTATTACTTGGTAGCGCGAGTGGCAAACATTCAAGCCATCAAGACATCAGTTTTTGAATACATGCCGTAAGACGCTACTGTTGGAATTAGGTGTTCGAATATCAGTTGCCAGTTCATCCACGTATAGAATTTCCTTGCTACCGTATTGTCTATGAACGATTTACTGCATATATTATATAAGAGCAACAGGTGAATACGTTATTAAGCAAGTGCGTTGTACGATATTTATAAAATAGGATAAAAATGCGGCTTTTAAACGGTTTTCCTTGTTTAGTCGTCTAGATTCATTTTCCTATGTTGGTCACACCTCGCCCGATATTCTAGGTAAGCTCTAAGAAAACCTCAATGATTAGTGCAACCAAAATGGTGATGTGTAAATAGAGGGCAAATCAGTAAACTCACCCGGAGAATAGTCGTCATCATTAACTGCACGAAATAAGCACAGATGTAATACAATTTCATGGTTTTAACTGAAATCAGACCGACGTAATAAGCCCGTACATGGGTCGGTGATATTCTCGGACTGGTTCGTTTTTGCAGTTTTACCAGAGGTTCGGTCGGACCTTTCAGTCTTAAAGTTCGTTCTGTTTTTGCCCATCTTGTTTTCACGACTAGGCCCATTACATCGTGGTTAGATATTTGCTGCGGGTTGCTCTTAAATTAAACCCACCAACTAAAACGACTGTTCCGTCTTTGCTGAGCGCAAACACACGCTCTCTGTTAACAAAATAACCGGAGCTATCTCAGTTTGTTCATAACTGCATGATTTGCATCCAAGAGCCATGGCTGAACTCACACGTTGCGGATGTCCTAATACGCTTCGACGGTTCTGACACATACTGATTGGACAAAATGCAGCCCCAAGGGCATCGGAGTTAGTGTGATCCCATATATAAATTCCTCATAATCAAGCAAGTCTGAACCAATTTACTCGAATCAATTTTGTCTCGGCAATTATAACAAACCTGCAAATTGCCTCTTTTGCACACAAAATGTTATTTTATCATCTTCGGATTCTTTTCCAATTTCTTCTTGGTCCCGTTGCTGGATAAAAACCTTCACATATTCGCAGGTGATTTTAATCACTTCTCGACACTTCCCCTTACTTTGTTCGATTTGACCGACCTTTCAATCTTCCTAACCAAAGTTAACTCTACCCCAGGATAGAATTAGTACCGGTCATCCCGAGTTATTCCGCCGTAAACAGAATGCTCCAGTTTCAACTAATCATTTCCTGTTAATTTTAGAACAAAAGTTTTATTCCCTAGATGCTTTTCAATCTTTCAAGGGAGTTCAACCAAATCAAAACCGCACTAAGTGATTTTTGTTGGGGGAAAATTCTTTTCCTCAAAGATCACTTTTATATGCAATTTCGTGCCTTTCTTTTGTACCTCCGAACAACAAGGTCAATATTTTTGCAGATACGCTCAGTCCAATGTTTGATGCCTGTTTTCCTCTAGAGTTGTGTTTTTCTGGAACGGCCGTATTGCTTTAATCACAATGAAAGCCGTTAGTAGACGGAATTACGTGACTCCCAGAAAGTCAGATTCTCTTCATCCGTGGTATCAAAAGAAATAAAACGACTCGACTAGTCGTCTTCAAGCATAATCCTAATCAGCTGCAATGGCAGCCGCCGCAGGCAAGGAATTCGACTTTTGGGTGGAAATAAAGTTAAACCAACAAGCTGCACTGCATATGTGAAAAGTATCAATCGAGATTTTATTTGTCTACGTAATGACATTGCATTTTCATGGTTCTCGGATGAATGCGCTGATGTATGACCTTAGTCTAAGGTCGGAAGTATTTAACATCCTTCGCCGGATCAGAATAATCGTAGATATAGGTCCTGACGATTTATCTTCACTTCTTCCATGATACGGTTCAGCTTCAGTCATCGATACATTTAGTTTCCTTTTTAATACTTCGCTATACAAACACTCCATTCCCGAGTGTTGAAGATCGGTCACTATTACGTCCATCCCCAAGTTGGATAATTCAAGTATTCTAACCAAACCTTTTCGTCCCGTCGCTCTTACATCATAAAGTCTTAAACTAAAATAACCCGCCGTCCTGATCCGTCTAAGTGTTGTTGGTGTGCTCGATGTCCCCTTTCATGTTGCGTACAAACCAAACACTTCCACTTTGGATACTGTGGATTCCATGGGTCATAATGTTGCCAAACCCTTGGATGCATTTCCAAATCTGTCCGATATGCTTCCTTAAATTTCTCCTATCCATTCGACTCTATTCCAAAGTCTCCAATTCTTCGCAACCTCGAACATTTAGGCTGTTCAAAAGTCTCTTAGCACGCCGGTCAAACTACTTCACCAGCAGGACTCAGTGCACAAGAATGGGGTAACAATTATGGACTCCTTCGAGGAGCTGTCTTTTATCCCTACTTGTTTTCAACATGTATTAACCATCTGCGTTCTAGTTCCCCTGGCCAATTGATCAACAATGCTGATGACGTTACTCTATCCAAGCCCGTATCTTGAAATGAGAATTTCCTGGACCGTCCCAACAACTAGTCTCTCATTCATGATTCTTCTGTTCGTTCTGCCTTAAATATTCATTTGCTAAAATGAGTTGAATGCTTGTTTACTTCTTCTCGGTCTGTTTACCCGGTTGACCCTACTTTCATTAACACAGAGTCACTCACAAGGATTGATTTCGTCAGGTACTTAGGAAATGCTATTAATAAAAACTTTAGACGGTCCTCTCACAAATTACAGTTGCATAAAAAGCTTAGAAGACTAACATTTTACATAAATACACTGCGCCATTATCAGGTTAGGCGAAATGCTGTTGATCGGTGTTTTTCCCACTCTCCTCTGTTGTTCCCCTGTCACGTTTGCTGATTTACTAAAGAAGAATCTCCGAACCCTTCGTCGTGGCTTGTCAATTACTACTGGTGTATCTCACCCCAAATTGTGTGACATGTATCTGTCCGCGTGCGAAAAGCTCACAAATAAAATTCTTTCGGATGAGTTCCACCCCTCAGACAATGACCTTTCTAAATGTAGTTCTCATATCAAGACAAGTTCCACCTTCCGCCCCGTCCCCTCCCGCAAATGTCTGAGTTCTTATCAAACGAGGATAAATCACAAGTGATTTTCCGTAAAATATTGTCATAAGCATCAGAAGTTTACGCTTTGATCCGCTTTTTTCCAAATCCGCATTCCAATGAGATGGAGAGCAAACCGCTCTTGGCTGAAATGCGGATACCTCTATATGCAAACGTCTAAACAATACAACGCAACACAACAACTTGTATTACTTTTATATTGGACAGTCATATCTGGTCGATAAAACTGTATCAAACAAAATGCGTGAACGAATAAAATATTCATCATACTGAACTTACGCTTATCAAAAATGGCGCTAATTTGTTTCAAAGTGTTGTCTGGAACGCCAAATGTAACAAGACACAAATATAAACTAGTTGATTTTTCACAATTTTTCTCCTCAAAGCTCTTCGAATCCGGACAGCAATCAGCTTTTTAGAAAACAATCCACCTCCTAATATTACGGCTGATCATTGGAGCGTTCAGGCGACTAAATCGCCTCCTCTCAGCAGCTAACTTTACTTGCACTCTGTCACCTTCAGATG
This sequence comes from Fasciolopsis buskii, assembly GCA_008360955.1. NCBI lineage: Eukaryota > Metazoa > Platyhelminthes > Trematoda > Plagiorchiida > Fasciolidae > Fasciolopsis > Fasciolopsis buskii. Next base: position 46,809 of record LUCM01002461.1, on the reverse strand, counting down.
AGATATTCATCAACATGTGTTCCATTAAAGTCATGTCCAAATCCCCGTCATTATTGCTTCTCCTTGAAATTGACATGGGAATTAGTCGGGACAAAATTTTCTTTCTTTAGGGGGTGATGACATGAGCAACTTGACTGACCAGAACGATCCGAGGAGAGGAATATTAAGCCAGTAGGTCCCATTTTCTGCTGTCTGATTGAGCAGCTATCAGAAGCTTTGGTATCGGTTGTGTGGGAGTGTTTACTTATGTGAAATAGTAGACTTGACTTTGAAGAAAAGATTGGTGTCTTTTCACAATGGAATGAGATACTCGTGCGTTCATCCAAGCTTGAAATTTTTTGAGATTCTCAGATATTTGCTTAAACGAACTCGGTCAGTGTAGGTGCTTCTCATATTCAATTGCATTGTTTTATGGTTGCTTCAAGGAAAGTTTTTCTTACCCACTTTGATGAGACACAAGGTAAGAATCAATAGCAAATTAGTGTTCCAGAGCTTATGCTTTCGTCAATCCTTAGACGCAGATAAAAATTGCTCAGAGAGCAGACAAAGACCTATCACAAATTAACTTTGATCGACCTAGAAGAACAAGAAGAACAGGCGTCTTTCCATAGGTTTAGATTAATTCACCAGCGCGGCAACTTTTGAGAAGTCCGTTTCAGGGTTTTTACTTTTCAATTTTCAAGCAATTTTGCTCGGACAGATGTGTATCGATTGCTTCTAATTATTTTCATTTATTATTTGTTTATTTCATTACGTATGCTGTCTGTTGACTTGCCACTTAAAGTCCAAATGTTAACCTCGCAACAATGATACTTGGACTAACAAGAGACTAACTGATAACAGCCGTGCTTATAAGCAAGACAAAACAAGTTAAAAATAGCAGGTCTTTATTGTTCGTCTCCGATTTTTTCTGATCATGGTCATAATACAAATTGCTTCATAATCTTTCCAACTCTCACTGGCATACCCAACTGACCAACCGAATCTGTACAGTAAATATGTGGTTATTTTATTTCAAAATGACCATGATATCTTGCATGCCCAGCAGAATTTCCATTCACTGTATCAAAAATATATTTGTCAAATAAATTCTGTTAATTTGTGTCAGGCAAGCAATGTCGACCACTGGTATTGTCACCGGCGAGAAAATTGTATAAAAAGTTAGACACCTTAAGACGCTTTATATCAAGTAAGTTTTAACATTAGAGAGCAAACGATGGTGATATTCGTTGAAAACATGAAAGATTATTCGAGTTGACAACCTTCAACTGAGGACAACATGGGAAAAAAATCAGGCAAACGATCGATAACTTTGTGAATCGAATGTATACGATCAGGCACTTTTGATTGATGTATTGAAACTATTGATTCTCCTAGGTAACCAGTGTATGTTCTCCGAAAAAAATAAATACAGTAAAAAAATCAATAGATACCCACCATTGTTTTTTTTCTCTGTGGCTGAGGTCAAATAACAAGCAACATTTCGTAGTCAGTGAAATTGTCCAAGATATTTGAAGGGCACCGTTAACAGAGTTTACTGACAAATAACGAACCGTAATAAGAAATCCATGCGCTGGCTTATCCGAAATTCTTAAAGCGACACAAATGAAGAATAATGCAAATTGGTTAAAATCCTTGGTTACCAATAGTTTACAGGCATATCAAAACATCAAACGGAAAGTGCCAAGACCAACTGCGATGGCAAAGGTGGATGTTTGAACATCACAAATTTTGTGTCCTTCGTGTGTATCCAAGTGACGTTCGGTTAGCGAGCCTCTTAAAATTCAACCGAAACCAAGAGGAATATTGAAACTCACGGAAGGCTCTTCAATTATGATCATGTCTTGTTCATCGGATGCGTAAATCAACCGATATTGTAGGCAGAAAGTAACGTGAGTAAAGTGTGAATTCAAGAATTTCAAAATATTTTTCCCGTCTGAGTTCCCTAAACCAACCCAGTGATCGGTTCGGAATCCTGGTGAACTTGTCATGTGGTTGCGTGCGCGACAGACAGTTTAGCCAGTTGACTGCGGACAAACAAACCGGCTACTTTCCTGTATAATTTTGTTCAATTTATCGAAACATGCGACATTTTTTGTTGATTATCCCATGTCCCTAATAACCGGATCCACCTAGACGAGCATCAGTTGGATGAAAACAAGGACCGATATCAAACGTAAAATATGTCGCCATCTAGATCTTAAGCACACTCAAGGATGTACGACCTTAAACTAGAATCGATTAGAATAGCCCACTTGAGATAAATGAGGGGAAGAGACTATAATGACGAGCTTCAAATCAGAAATTCCATTGAGATCAATCGTCTGTTCGATATGTTTACCAAGTGAATGCATGTATTCGTCTCAAATCAAATTCACGAAAAAAATTCAGGTTCCTAGTCCAAAGAATTTGTCACTTCACAAGTTGGTCGTAATGTGCTGACCTTGTGAAATGTAATTTCTGTTTTGTAAATCGTGCCCATGAATGAAGAAACATTCGTAAACTCATAACGCTTATTTGTTTTGTAATTTCTGTTTCTTATCTACTCAAGGTAGTGATAGATCATGGTTATCGAAGCCCAATTATTCAGCTTCCGTTATTTGAAAAGTACCAGCTTTGTTTACTTTCTCAGAATGATTTATATATATATATATATATATATAATGGGAAATTTATTTGCATATAACGCATTCAAAAGCCGACGCCATCAGCGGGACTCGGACCGACGATTCTCCGCTGTCCGAGCAAACCCATTACGCTTGAACCCCCGTGAGCGGCGGGTACTTATTTACGTTTTCGAGAACCGTGTCCATTGTAGCCAAAGGTAGAGCTTCTAACCTGCAGGCAAAATGTTGCGAGTTCGATTCTAGTTCGTGGCGTCGACTTTTGGATGTTTAGTGCTTAACTGGATTTTCCATTCTACACAACCTTTAATTCTTCGTGTTACCTCAAAAGAAATGTAGACGTTTCACATGTATTAATATCCACGAACAGAATATAACCCACAGATGTGGTAACCTCGTGAACCAGTCCTGTGGATGCAGAATTTTTCGGTTGAAAACAAATAGGAGTGCATTTTGCTAGCACATAACCGGACAATATGACAGATGCGACGGTAATGTATGCACTTGACTACCAGGTTTATCCGGCCTAAATTATTCAGAATGTTTGATGCACGCAAAGATCATTTGTCTGTGCTAACTACCGTGGACAATCAATATGCCGGATGAGGTCTGCTCTTCTGCGTTATCGTTTCGAAACTCAATGAAGAATCTGCTATCGTAGTTGTGATGATTTAATTCGAACCCTTGTAAATGTCACAAAATGAGCACGAAAACAACTGTCTGTAACTTTGGGTCAGTGTTCGGGTAACAGCTTTTCTATTTCCTCAAATGATCCTGATTATTAAACTAAGTTTACTCCAGGATAACTGGCCTGATTTGTGTTACAACGGACTTATAAATTCTGTAGAAAACTGAACAGACTGAATCACGAGGTTTACTTTTACCTGGGGGAGTTGCGACCAATAAATGAGACCCGTAATGTGAACAGGAATCTGTAACCCGTTGATTGGATGCACTACGAAAACTAAGTGGCATGTTTCCGTCTCTTCTGCCTCAGTCTATTCAGTTTTCGCATGCTAATAGGCATCGTGGTTGGTTTCGGCTTCACAGCCTTTTGTTGAATGCGCCTAAGTGTTCCTAAAGCAGATTTTGGAATCGAATGACGCAAAAAGAACCATAAAGTATGAAAGCGAAGAACTAATTGCATGAATCCAAATGAAAGCATCACTCAGTGATAACGTGTTTCTTGATTCGCCCAAAAACAAATAGAATCTGGACAACCTTCTTGTATTCGGTCCAACTACGAACCATAATTCGATACTCGCCGTATGATTGGAACAATTTAAGAAAGCGAACTGAGGCAGTTATTCGAAACTGCACGGCAAAACTTGCATTTCGGTGACGATAACTACGTTGGCAATGCACACTAGTCAACCCAATAAATCAGTCATAAAACAGCATTTAGTGGTGCGAGACTGTTGACCAAGATTGGGATAAAATGGATGGGACAGAAGTGATTTTGCAAACTCAAAACCATTTTTATTGATCCATTTTTTAGGGGGCATGCTATTCGCCCTTGTTTTCATTCAACACAAACGAGAAACACTAGCAGCACGGAAAAGCCGATAAAAGTCTGTTATTGCTAATCGTCATATTTCGGCCCCGGCAACGCGATTTCTCTACTCCAGCGAAGATTTTCCAAAGCTAGTTCATCTACTCGTTTGCACACATCCGATTAGGTCTCCGTTGTTTTTCATAACTATACACTTGGTATTCATATGTGTATTTTGCATGAGTAGTGTGTGGAACTGATGCAAGGTATACCGGATTAGTTGAAGTTTGTGCACTGAGAGTGAAGTGAAAAGGGCAATCACTCAAGCAAAAATAATTCACATCGTTTTTACTCGTTCTAATCAACCTTGTGATTTGTGACGGCCGACTCGTCATTTTCTGTTTCTTTTCAGGGTACGAAACTGAATTTCATTTCAGTTCTGGGCGAACACTATGACAGCTATGAATTCCATAATCAAGTGTAAAACTAGATTTTTCTTGTACTAGCATATCGTGAAAACGGCAAATTATGCATGTATTTCAAACAACAAAAGTTGAGACTGAAACGTCAGCCTAATCAGGGGTTCAGAAAGTGGTTATTTTTTATTCGTGCTGACTAGGAAGCGAGAAAAAGGGAAGAATGAATTTTTCCGTTTTCCTGTTTCGAACAGTAGCTGTATCGTTAAACATTATCAAGAGATAAGGATGAAGGTAGTCACTCACGGTCACTGTCTTGCTTAGAGGCTGAAGGATGACGGGGAAACTTTGTTGACCAATTTACACAAAATTTACTGGCTCTTTAGGAAACATTCTCAACCAGGTCCATGAAAACTCGATAGGAACATTTTTCGTGCGTGGAAATTGTATGCACATAAAACAAATGAAATGGTATCATGATAACTAAAGTAAAACTAGCATGGAACAAGAAAGATTTCCAAGGTACGATATAGTTGTTGGACAAAATAGAGCTGGCTGATTATCATGTCATGTTGACACGGACTTAGTGATGGGTACTTCGATTAATATTTGCGGTGTTCAAACGAAGTACGAAATGTATCGAAGACACAAATAATTCGCCTTATACCGCCTCTGGGATTTTCAAGCCACCAAATCACCGAGTAAAAACACATAAGTATTGATCGCATATTTTTGTCTTTCAGAACCTACGCTTCTTCTAGGTCTTCAGATCAATTATCTAACTTGTATTCCCTCGAAATTTTTCTTTTGGGCCAAAAACCATGGACTAGTCAAATTCACAACTGATCCTTATGATATAATTATGATGTACGCAGATTGTAACCTAATTATTAGTGAACAATATTTTCCATCTGTCGACATGAATCATCATTACAAACTGAGGAACAGTTGTCACGGAAAATTTTACCGGGTTGTGTACATAAAGTTAGGTACAGACGAAACGCTCCTCTATCTCCTCAGTTTGGATCTGAATTTCCTAAACACAATGTGAAGTCCAGGTGGTTATTTTGAGTAATCATCTTGATCGGATGATGTCGTTGACCATTCAGTCATTGTGCAATAGTGTCAGTAAACTGAAATAGTCATAAAAATTGACACTTAAAAAGGGATACATTATCGCGAACGTTGTGAGTTTCTCAAGGGTTTTTGAGAGCTGAGCTTGATGTTTAGATGGCAAACGTTTCTTCATCGGCCGAACTGACATCACCGCGTAGCCAATGACCTCTTTTCTTGCTTGCTTTCAGAGTATTGCTTAGATTTTATTTGCCCTCAATTCCAGAGTAAGTCGACCTTGCAGGTTGCTATAGCTTTGACGTCGAATTAGCGACGTTACTGGTTTTAAAAGCGTTAATAATTTTACCAGTTCTATGACTTGTGGTAGCATTAATAGTTCCGTTGATTTGGTCGTGCGATTCCATTCAACCGATAATGATATTAGATGTTGGGATCTTGAAGTGTTTCTGGTTGATTCAGGATCCTGGTATTCAACAGCATTCCCATTTCAAGGGTGTCTCGCGATAACTTAACTGGAAGTATTAAAGTTGTCAAAATCAATACTACTGTTAGAATTAGTGATGCTCCTAAAATTGGTAACGTCGCTGTTTCGAGGTCGAAGCTACAGCAACCTGAAAGGCCGACTTATTCTGGAATCAAGAACAAATAAAACCCAGATTTACCCTAAAAACCAGCGAGCAAAGAGGTCATTGGCTGTGCGGTAATGATGTCACATCGGCTGATGAAGAAACGTTTGCCATCTAAACGCCAAACTCAGCACTCGACAAACTTTGAACACTCCCATCCTAAGTTACGAAACAGATTAACGTTTGAAATCGTGGAAAGTGTCAACTTCTGGTGAGTGTTTTGATGAGGACATAAAGGCCAGTTTTCTCCAATGGATTCTTCTTTGCCTGTATTAAACGTTGTATTCCATTTTATAATATCCAACATTTTAAAACGAACATCAAACATTCTCTCATACAATTTGCGAATTCGAACATACAAAATTAAATTTGTGTGCATATGCTCACCAACATAACCATATTTATGAACTACCAATTGGAAAATGAAAAAATAGACAAATTGCGTACATTGTGCGTTTACAGGTTTTTGCACAGTATACAATATGTATAGGTTTATGTTTGTATGCATAAAAATGAGCAACCTTCAGGCAATTTTCGTCTAGAACAATGACTCAGAATAAGCACTAACGTAGTTTCCGTCTCCCATAAAGTTGAATTAATTCAGTCATTGCACGTCAATTGGCCATTCCGTAGGTTTACGAGAGCACGTGACTACTGGCTAAATGACGATCTTCCTGTCCGTACGCTTGTATCGTATCCCCGTCGAATTCTGGTCATTTCGATCTGCTGACTTGTCCAGTGAGGAGACCTGTGTAAGATTTTAGTTGTTGTTCATTGCATCAACCATTATTGAAATCTGGTTGAATATAGTAACGATCAGTTAAATAGAACATTTACGAAATATGGGAGTCTTAGCAACTGTAATTAGTAACATTAACAGCCTCACTTCATCATGCAAAATATATCCAGTATACAAGGAAATAATCTGTGACCATCATTAGAAGGTAGGAGAAATAGGAAATTACCGTTGGAAGGAATAGTTGTATCCGCCACACAGATGTTCAAACACTATAATGCTAACCGATTATCCAATGCTCATCAGTAATATCACCTAGAAGAAAAACAATTATTTAACTTTAATTCGTTTTCTCTGACTCATCTTAGTAATTTAACCGCAACCCATAATGTCTAAAGGAGGTAGGTCGCCGACAACTGCCATCTGCAGTAGCTGACGAGACTTAGGTGGTCTAGCTTGGCTTTGTGATGACTTCTTGATATAAATCAGTAGAAAAAAGTTAATTAAGGGAAAAAACCAACGAAGTTTTATGCTGTTCTGTCTGAAGACATCAATAAGTCAGAACGAAAGGCTCCAATTGGCCAGTCTTATGATAGATTCTCTCAAACTGGTCCTGTTAAGTTCATTTTCCAATTTGAAATTTCAGACGAGTTCGATTCAAGCTGCACTACTACATTACAATACCGGTTGGGCGAATATAAAAGGGAGTCTATATAAGTCCCCAAACTCGCTTGAACCGCAAAATAAGGATGGACACTTCTTGAAATAAAACAGAAAACTTTTCGAAAATTATGAATAGGTAAAGCAGAAATGAAAGACGTACACAGATTAAGCGCATCAGTTAAGCCTGCAAATAGAATGTGTAAAAACATAGTGTAATGGACAGATACATGGCATCAACACATTTCGTCCACACGGAAAATATACTTGAGCTAAAACTGATATTCAAGTAACAGAAATTAGAAGTTTTACGAAAGAAAATTTTTCAACTAAGTTACTCACCGCGACTGGCGTGAACGGATAGTGCAAATGTTAAGAGCAGAACTGTTTTCATCATGGTGCATTAATCAGGAGAACAACGAGGTATCTGTACTCCTAGCTCAAATAAGTCTTTTTTTAAAAACGTCTCCCGTGCACACAAACACACACACACACACACACAGAATCGAAGAAACCCACAATTCACATCTCTGAGTTGCATGATCTGCATCGCCATGTACGTACAAGAACACACACACGCACACACACGCATACACAGATTTACACAAGTGACTAAACTTGCAAACCAACCACACAGTTGTGAAAACCGTAGGCATTTGCATTCTAGAAGAACATGCGCTTCTCACCATTATGTCGTTCAATACGTTAGCCCGTGTTGGTTTAATTTGAAGCCGATAATCGGGACAGAAGTGCACGCCAACTGGCAAGTCTCTAGGTTACGAATAAGTGGACCGACATGGAAACTTGTGCTAACAAGTGAATGAGCTACATCTAGGATCGTTAAATCAGCTCTCGAGGACATGCAGTGACTGTACAGATATCGCAGTTCCAAGTGTCCTCTCTTTATAGGATTAGAAATCCGTTAGTGGCTCTGTAGTGTGAGGCGTGCGGCCTGCCAGAGATCAAGGTCACTGCGGCTTGTCGTGTATCATTTACTAAACAAAATCTAGCAGAATAGCCACATGGATCGCTTAGCTGGCTGAGGGCTCGTCTGGAACAACTGTGCCATTTTATAGGTCACATCTAACTCACATCAAATGAAAAGTCCTACTACAGACCGGGTAATCAAGTGATGTATTTGCCAACAAAGCGCACAGCTATGATCATGGCCGACCTCAAATTCGCTGATACGAATTTTGTCGCCACAAACACGGGACGACCTACTGCCGTATCTAAATATCCACTGATGTAAAAACTTACACCACTATCATGCTATCTCACATTGATACATTTACTGGAAAAAACTGCACACCGTACTAGCAGTGGTGTGCCGGAAACAAGTTTTTTGCTTGTTTCATCATGTCCCCTTCGGTAGCAACGAGATTTCTCAAAGTGGCTCACTGACTGATGCTCTTCTCTTGTCGCATGCGTTTATCGCGTTGTTTCTTCTACAAGTATGACAACAGGAGTTGCTTTCCCGTATTCTGTTAGCCTCAACCTTCCGTGTGTTTTAAATCCAAAAGATCTGAACTCAAAATCCAGTTCCATCAGTTTGTGGACCACCTATAACTACCCTCAATTACTGCGTGTTGAGTACATCGAAGCTGTAGTTTCCTGCCGCGAATGCCTCGATTTGGTCCTCGATCATGACTGAGGCTGCACCATTTGACTGGATCCCATTTGGCAGCCAATTATACATACAGAAACCTGGAGGTTGCGCACATGAAGTAGCCGTCTCCGATGGGTAAAGTTTATTTGTGAAATTAGCGAAGACTTTTAGTGATTGCAGCTCAACAACACATTTTGCCAGAGGCATCACCACCACTTGAGCACGTCAAGACCTCATGCTCTTCTCCTCTCATCCTAGGAAGAATGCTTTGGTAGATCGCTCGTCTTAAAAAAGAGCCGCATTTTAGGAGGTCCCTCTGGTCTCGATTCTTGTCAATGAAATATCGGGGAACGATCGTTGATCGTGTCATTTTATCTTCGCCAGTTCTTTGCTATAACAAATTCCAGGATTTCCAAGGCCACCTGGTGTTCTCCTTTGTCCGGACTCAGGTCAAACACAATGTTAGCGAATATCAACAGAGTAAACTTTTACAAGATTTCTGGTCCTAGTGGAGCACTCTCCTTGAATCTGATCACTCACCAGCTTGAACTGAGAAATCAAAGTTCATAAAACGGTATGCATTGGTGGCTAGACAGCGAAATACTGTCTGACCCAAACCTTCGGTCCATTCTTTTAGATGGCTAGAAGTGTTCCTAACTAATAAATTCACAAATAGAGGTGGCTTGTTAAGAAAGATGGATCAGTGAGTTGTAGATTGGCTAATGGTGTCGAATTAACCTAGGTTTCCGTTTAATTTCTGCTGCCTCTTGACGAACGCCAGACCATCCGGGCCTGTACCGAGCTTGTCAAAACAGGCCTCGTGACGAGATGCGAGCTGCTCCCAAGCTTAACTAAAGAATACGAAATCTGGTGCGCTTAGACAGTTTGAAATATAAAACATTTCAAATATGGGAGTCTGTTGAAGTGGTTTGCATCACTATAGGTTCCTGTAAGATGACACTAGGTTTTGAGGAGAATAACCTGCAAACTTCACTGTGTATCGGTTCTCAATAAACAACCGGGATTGGAAATCTACCGAAGCAATTTGAAGAACTGTTTTCACCGAACTCAACTATGACTATTTTATCCCATATTGTGTTGTGTTTTCGGTAGATACACCTCCTTCGATAGATATCCTCAATAAATATTAACCCAAAATTTCGTCACCGAATTCCGGAATTCCATAGCTCTTTGCAAACATTAATTAATTTTGTTAGAATGTGTGATGTTTTAGAATATCAGGTTCCGCTCTCGTGGTTCGGAAACCTAATTAGGCCAACCTTTCTTGGGGTTAATCGAATGGTGTCCAAGTAGTTGATAAATTAATATCCATAAGACAGTCAACTTGCGGAAATTGTATCGTATCTACATGGCATCGAAACCATTTGTGTCTGTCACTCTCTACAAGTTGTCCATCATGTTCTCGACTTACAGAAGTGTGCACAAAATCGGATCCCTTATTTATTTAATTGTTCCATGACTTGACCTATCCGTGTTACGGATAATCCGTAGCTTCCCGTATTAAACTGGCAAGGTCTAAAAAGCACTTCCTTGATCTGACGTGAAATGTTGAGCAAGGGGTAACTGGACGCGTTAGTGCGTGCCGTAAAAGAATGAGCCAGGTACTTGCTCTATTTCACCCTTAAGGTTGGAGACATTTTGCGGTAACCTGTTTAACGCTCAATTTTCGTGATCTTTCTACACGCATTGGGCAAGGCTAAAAGAAGCGAAGGTGTCTCAGGGCTATGACGTCACTTGAGGTAACAAAGATGTTAGTTTTGTTCTTGAAATCGGTCAGCGTTCACAACCTCCGAGTTTGTAGTCTTCAGAGTTAAAGACTTGCGCTTTGTGCATAGCTCAGAAATGAATGACTGCGCAGACCGAAGGTAGTTACGAAGTCTAGTAAACGAGAAAAATGATAAACGTCATTGAAATAAAGGGGTGAGTGTGATCTGTCGTTTGTTCGTTTTTAGTTTTGTTAAGCACACGAAAGTTTTGCCGACAAAAGTGGGCTAGAATAAATGATGAATCTAAGTAACATCTGTGTGAGTGGATGATATACATTTGTGTCCTTGTATAAATGCGGATGTATATGAAGCTGTACGCATTAGTGAATCAAATTGAAAACTTCCCGGGTTCATCCGTTAGAGATAAAAAACAATGTTTCTTCGAAACTTAACCAGATATGTCGCTATAAAAATGAAAAAATGTATTTATGACAACTTGGTATGCACCGCGGGATAGAAATGCGACGGAAAAACTATGGTCGGTAATTCGCCGGCTTTTATTACTGGTCATACAAAATGAACAATCTTGCCAGCTAACCAACAACAATTTTTATTGGTGCAATAATTTCGTTAAGTGGTTCTCGATCGATCGGTTTGATAGATGGAAAAGCTAAGATTCCCGCCTAGGCCACGGCATATTTTCGCCTTGTAAGTAAAGAGTAAGACTGTAGGACGTACAAAATTCTGTGTTGTGCAAGTAATAGAATATGAAACGATAGGTGAAAAACGCATCCGAAACGTCATAAGCATCAAAATAGATCAATTTGACCGAGGGTTTTCTAATATAAAGTTAAAGAAGTTGCTCATGTGTCTGTGATAGATATCTGGCGGTTTCAAATCCAGAATGGATGGATATGCAGTCGGCCCGTCGAAAATCTGAGAATACCAGCACTTATGGACCGCAGTTTGCAGTCGCTCCTGGATACAGAATTTACTTGCCTTCAGTTACGTGAGGCCAAAAATGCATTAGAACGCGAATTACTATTAGAAGCAAATTTGATTGCATAACGATATCGCCAATAATATCATCAACAGGGACGATTTAACACCATTCCCAGCTGGTCGTTCATTCCCATACTAGAAGCCTACCTATCTCTGCTAATGGACATCGAGGCTAGTTGCCTCGAACCGTATGTGATCAGCTTACGATTCAGATAAATTCTTAAATAACTGAGTTGAGTGCAAGTCATCCAAGCCAATATTGTACTCTTCTTATTGTCATTTCATAAATTTCTTCTTACTTCTTTCACTCTCTCACTAAAGTGTTAATTCACCCGACTTGTTTTCGATGATAATTCCCAAATAATTTCGATTGCCACTTTGAAAAATTGGGATTGGTGTCAAAATACCTGAGGCGTTGGAAACCTTAAGGCGTTTAAAGCCTTAGAACGCTGCTACTGTCCTAACTAGATATAAATCGCATTTGGATCTCTGTTCTGTGAATGATTTCACTCTGTTACCGAAAGATGGTTGTTTACCGGTGAGCATATTGCACTTTGTATTGATAAACCGTCTATCTGTAATCATCCAACTTAGAAGTCTTCAAAATTGATCGAACAGCCTTGATGAGGATCAATTTTGTGTATCAGAGACACTTCAGAAAATGTCATTCAACCTGCGGATATAATTGCAGCTATGGATTTTCATTTTCTTGTTCAATCATATTTATTCCTACATTGGAATGGCTTATCTGTCCAGCTTTTGATTTATGCTGTCCAGTTGGAAACACCTGTTTACTTAGGCACAGACTGCATTTTCTTCTAAACCAGAATTCGATTCAGGTCAGTCAAAATCCAGCTAAGTAAGTTTGACGTTATGCATATCGGCGGGCCGAAATTGAAACAGAAACAACCTGCATCTCCAGGAAGTTCTTAAGCGGTTTTGTAGACAGAAAATTCAGATCCTGAGCATTAGGCCGAAAATTGAAGATTCTACACGAAATTGTGCTGTCGTAAGCAGTCCAATATATTCCCTAATCCATCGCGCTATCTGTGACACGGAACTGTTCCGCGAGCTCTTCTGTCCCCTCCAACTGCCGCGCGTTCATCTTGCTAACGTAAACGGTCTTACTGAATTATCGCCGAACGTCTTTCGGCCGTTTCTCCGGTCTTACCTAGTCTCCTTAGTCGTGATGTAACGCAAGGAAATAAACGTGATTTTCGGGAATCAGGCTTTGGCAACTCGTTTCCCGTCGTTCGGATCCATCCTCCCTTCGCTTATTTCCCTTACACATTCTAAATTTCCTCACGCTATCAGTAATCTTTGTCATTTGAAATTCGTTCCCCGCCTCCATGACAGTAATACAACCAACCAATCCGGTGTGGATTCTTACTGACAAAATTAGTAACCCGAGCAGTGAATACCTGCTTCCAAAGTATTTTGCTGGTCGGTTGTATTTGTATAAGATATTCTACTTGCAGTACTGTTATTAACACGCAATTTGCTCACCTAGATACCAATCAAACACGCTGGTTATGTTACCTTCGAACTGTTACAGTTTTGAAACATCCATCTATTCATTTGTGCACAGTGGCCTAGTGAAGATTGTAAACTACTCGATTGCAAATATTTTAACACCAAACCATGTGGTCAGACACATTTCGGAACAACGTAAAATAGACTTGGGGGCAATCCATTGGTTATTCAGAGATTATTGTTCTTTTGTTACTTGATGGCACTTGAGGGAACAAAAAGGCTCTTTCACGAAGTCAGTTTGTTGTCAACTGTTTGACCTAAAAGAATATAACATTAAAAATTTTGTCCAGACAAAATAACTCTTTGCAACTGATTCCCTCTGGGGACATTTGGAAAAAGGTGAGCATATCTGCATCATTTACGCCCAATCGTTCCACTTTTGTTGAAGACAGAGAAGGTAAGTATTCCAGCACGTCCAGTATCGTTCCAACTACGTTCTTGGGATATCCTGTCTCATCATGTTGATTTCCACCAGATTTCATTGAATTCAGGAATCAAATGTTGAACAATATCTCGGAAACACATTCACTTCATTAGTTATGCTCTACTCACTTTTATTTAATTTAACTTTTCATCACAACTCTTCTTTGTGCTTCCATCAGTATTATTCAATTTACAGAATTTCGTGGTTCTAAACTAACCTCATCCAACTACACAAAATGGGCAACGGGCACACCTTAGCAAGAACGAAAGATTCGGACGGGTATTTCACAAACAACGTCGATGATTTTTCCTTGGGACACAGGAAAACAAATCCGGATAAAAAGGAACGATAGACCTCACTGTAATTGCCAATAAGTAGTTATGAAAACCGTGGCGGAAAACTTAACTGAAATCATTCGATGGTAAAATTTATGTGTGCTGCTTGAACGTAACTTAACAAAATTTTTCACAAGCCGTGTTACGTTTAGATCATGGCCAAAGACGTGTTATTATTTTGCTAGTGTTCTACTAGAACTGCAAAAACGGAGGTTCTACTTTTAAATCTTCATGCTGTCAGACTGTTTCGTTTGCTCGAAACAAATCAAAAGTGCTTGGATGAGAAAATACTGGGAATTGTTTCGACTCTACTAGGAATCGATAATTCTTAAGCTACATGCTGCAACTTCAAGATATAAGAAAAACCACAATGCTGATTTACTACTGAGATCTCCAAAACGAAAGATCCGTATTGAATAATGTCAAGATTTCTGCCTTGACACCTGGAGAATGACATGCTGAAAATCTTGACCTTTAATATGTGATTTGTATTTTGAACAAATCTACTTACAGATTTTATTCAGCCCGAATCACGACAAAGGCGTAAAACATTAGGGGTGAAAGGGAAAAGATAGAGTTTATTACGCATGTTGGCTCCTTGATTCTTCTGTGAGTCAGTATCTATGCATCAGGATCCATGATTCTTATTTGTGCTGGACACTACTGTGTTTTCCAAACCGAAGCAGACGACTGAATTGGGGGACACCGCCCCAAACCTTTGGCCAAAAGACCTAGCCCACAGGGGACCGGTAACTCCTTCGGATAGAATTAGACATCCTGGGCTCCGAGCACATCCCAGCGTTACTAGTGCTGGAGAACATAGAGCCATAGGTTATAGTATGCCACCCGAAGGCTATTCAACCCACTGAGGAACGCCGGGCATTGACTTTCCACTTTTGTGAAAATTATCTTCGCCACGAAAAGATAAAGTATGAGACCTTCGAACTACAGGTTATCTGCGACGCCGATTATTCGAGGCACTTTCACAACAAGATACGGACTCGGAGCCTGAGACACCAACCGAACTATACTTGGACATTTGGACGTAAACGTTTTCGGATACCTGCAGGTTTTTCTAATACTTATACAACAAACTTCATACCTACACATTCCGCATCAATAGGCGAGAGTATAAGAAAAACACTAAAATTTTTATTCGTTTTATCCAGCGATATCTGGCAAATTCCTTTGATAGTACGCCACTTGCTTTGGAATTATCTAGCAAGAAAATGGGCTAAAAATTTAGTCTACGTCCCATTTTAACCATAATTTACATGATTCAACCATAAAGAATTGCGAGCTTAGTGAAAAGAACGGAACGAGATTTATTCACGAGCACTGCTAGAAATCCAATATCAATAAACAATGGCATTCGACGAGCACTTCAATAACGTCCGATAATTTTCGGATCACCTTGTTGTGATGTTCAACAATTTTGTTATAAAGTAATTCTTACCCCATACATCGGAATGTTTTAGGATTTCCGTGTCATTATCACCCGCTGGTTAGATACCTCATGTAGTTATCACGTGGGATAGTCACGAGTCAAACCGCGGTATCTTTCGAAATAAACCATGCCCCTTAACCAATTGTAATTGAATCAGATTTATGTCAGATTGGGAGAAAGCCATTCCATTCAAAATCGCATGGTTAATAAGTTCCGATGGATTCTAACATGGAGCTACTTTTGGCGAAACTATCGTCTTTTTGCATTGTTCAGTTTCTCAGAATCGAAAGAACATCTGAGTTAACACGACTGCAAAATCCCTTGTGTAAGCAATATATTACCTTGTAATCCATTCCTAATTTGATTCCTTTAAGATTAATAAACTTGGATGCAAATAAAGAAGCGGAATATTTTTTTAGAAGAGGTTTCCTCTAAAAATGTCTCTTTTGGAAGTATTCTGCTGGTTACCATGAGCTACAAATTCGTCAACAAAACTGATGATATATCGGATTACGACGCTCAACATTTTCTACTGTCGTGTAGTATTAATATGTCCCATGTTTTGTCGCACGAATAATCCATATTCCGCATCTGTTGACATATGGAACGTTTAAATATTATTCAACTCTTTCTGAACAACGATCCATGAAGTATCCGTAATAGATAATCTGCCCAGGATTCTAGAACGAAAATTGCTTTTTAAAATTTTAACATGGACATGAGTAAATTTCAGGTATAATTGGTTTTCTCCATGAATGACATCCTCTTAGTATAGTTTATTCCTTTAGTTTGATGTAACTGGTAGCTTTGATTAGTTAAAAACGTCGGAATTGCTTAAACACCAAATTTTAGGTTGACCAAAGTCTTTCAATCAGTCCATTATCCTCCCCATTAGTGCATCGGAAAATTTAACACTTCCCCACTCATTGCTTCACTGTCACGAAAACAGCGTGAGCCATTAACGCAGAGGGCTTTGATGACCTGGATTCATAGTCAACTTTGTTGTACATCAAGATCCTTCTTAGGAGAAAAGTTTTCTGTTTGTCATCAACCGTGATTATTAGATCCGAATTAGCGCAAAATACCCCACTTGATATATACTTGTCTTCAGGTTTAAGTACAGTTTTAAGTACAATGCTTGATAAAAAGTATTCCCGTGGTATAAGCAAATTTGTTACCACTTAGGAATTAACAGTGCCTTGAGAATGTCACCAAGGAAATTTGTAATCCTTCTTAATCGGCCTTGCCTACACATAGAGGAATATTATATGCTTCCCTTCCAGACGTAGGCAATTGTTGATCTCTGTGAGATCAAATGTATCTCTCACACGATGTCTGCCGATGACTGATCTGACTGGTTCCAGTAGACTGGCTGACCACTTAGATAGGATGTGATATACATGTCCAAAATAGGCCTCATATCCGCTCCTCACTTAAAACACCAACCATTGCACTCGTAGTCTTACAGAAATTGATTTTTCCACTTGATTTTTTATATCCCCTTCGATTGTTGTCATTGTAAGTTTCGCCTCGTTGCTGATTATTCGATTTATTTTTCCAATGTGGTCTGACTCGTTGAGATTCACAGTGCCGGCTTCTGTATCTGTGATCTAATCAGTTCCTAATCATTTTGTGTTCAATATCTCTTGTCGTTTCGAGCTTCAATTTGTGACCAAC
Source organism: Fasciolopsis buskii (assembly GCA_008360955.1). Classification (NCBI taxonomy): domain Eukaryota; kingdom Metazoa; phylum Platyhelminthes; class Trematoda; order Plagiorchiida; family Fasciolidae; genus Fasciolopsis; species Fasciolopsis buskii. Next base: position 29,427 of record LUCM01002461.1, on the reverse strand, counting down.
AATTTAATTTAATGGCTTCAGCCTGAATAAGTAAAACTTATATATATATATATGTTTGTACACATATATGCTTATATATATAGCCTTTCGAAACTATTTGCCAAAATGTTCCACTACAATTTAGATGCTCATCTACCCAACCAAACCAACGTAAAATAGAAATCTATCCGCACATTTCATTTCATTAAATCTTATTCTTATTTAACTGCGTATAGCGTATTGCGCATTTGCCTATTATCAATTGATTCTTATATAAACATGACACGTGAAGATGCTGACGTTGGACATAACTTTTGGGGCGTTCGTCTGCAGTCGGTGATCACCGAAGGCTTTCGAACAGACGAACACATCAAGTACTTCAGCGAGAAGACATCTGATCCCCTGTTTACTGAGGAAGTGATGAATCTGTGTGCTTTGTACTTCTGCCCATGGCTGTATTACGGTAACCCTGATGCATTCAATTGCTCATCCACTGAGATAAGTAGAACAGAACCGCGGTAGCGCTGCAGTACACGGATCATCAAGAACTTCGCAGAATGCATCATGAATTTTGATTCCGGGTGCCGCCACTATCCTCATCACCCTACCGATGAATCAGCGGCAATATGGTATGCCACTGAAAAATTCTCTGCAATAATCTGGGAACAACAGTTCGCGCCCAGGTTCCACTCCACAATTGTGACCGGAAAAGCGGCCACCGATGCGTCCCACCGATGCAGAACTGCTCTGTTGTTCCCCTTCTTTATCTATTGGATAGAAAAGCGATTTCATTATGAAAATCATCACGTGTTCCAATAGTGAAAAGTGAAGGTGAATGCAATTGTCTGTTCGACAAGCACCTGATTGCGATGTAAAACCTATCAGATGGGGGAGGCCAGGTGACACTGAGGAAGCCTATACTGGATGTGTCTTTTCTGCTCTCTATATCCCAAAGGTCAAGATGAAAACCAGGAAAAACGCAAGTTCCCAGGGAAAATGTCCATTAAAATTTATTGTACCAATAACATTATTGCAAGATTCATATTAATTAAAGATCTGGTTCTCAATGAATTAAAAATCATTATCGTAATGGATTGAACCAAATAGAATCTGGCAAGTGCTATATTTATACAGAAAATTGTTTTCATTGTCACTTCAAAGTAATTCTGAAAAGTTGATTATTTCGAGTACCGGTGCAGTTTTCGAAGCACCACTGTCCACTCTAAGCATACAGGCAAATAAGCGGCTGTATATTTATATATTCTCCGTCAAACTCCGCGATCACTGCAGATTTCATGGCGAAACATACTCTGTCGGAAAACGAACTTCCTTGAATGTTCATCATCCGTTCATAAACGGCAGTAAAATGCCTGATCGATGGCCACACTGATTTGGGTCACGTGCCGCCAAATGATTGGTAAATGATTTACCAATAGGCGAAAACTGGAAATCCAATCATAGGGACACAATCTCAAACCGCAATTCTGTACACGGAACCATCGATAGAAAATAATGGCTAAAACTTTATACACATTCAACGAAAAAAACGGTACATACCTGAACAGGTCAAACTAATAAAGTCAAATGTCAGTATTTTGAGGTCATTGAGTTCAAATAACGGAAGCCAAGTAGGAAAACATGTCTAAGCACGAGACGTAGACCGTTGAACAGATCCAAGGTCAAAGCTAATTCTAATAGCAAACAGCAAAGCTAACTGTTCACACATAATGATCCTGTCACCTCAACTGATGCTCAAATGTTTACAATCTGCACGTCAAACTCCGCCATCAAAAGCTCCCTGAAATCCAATGAATTCAGGCATAACAAAATAAGTTTTTAAATCCGCGAGCTCATTTCGATGCTATCTGAATTCCTCATTCATATGCACAGTGAAGAACACAGATTAAGTTTAGAAAGTTTTAAGATCACGCCAACCACTGAACTCCTTGTAGTCCATTTGATGTGTATTGTCCTTATTGGTCATTTGGCAAAAACGCATTCGTCCACAGATCTGGAGATAAAAATCCATTGTCATACACGATTTCAGTGATGATGACTGGCCCCGCCTTTTGAAGCACATACCTGTATCTGATGGAAACTTCGATTTTCGGTTCACGAGTATCCCACGGAACAACAATCAACCATACATTGGCATTTTCCGCCACGAAACATTTTAACCATAGAGTATGACATTCTGGATTATACTAATTGAAATTCACCATGCTCTCTCCGTCTATGTGCATGCCGCATGCATCACTGGCTTTGTCTACATTTGTTTTCTTTCATGTTTAGATCCACTCGTCAAGCTCCGTGCAGTTTGTTTGTTCATATCCCGATTCTGTATTATCTTAGTACCATATCTGTCGGAGATCGTGGGGACTAAATTGGTCTATTCTTGAATTCTACTTATTTCCGTCACTTATCCACAACTCCACCGTTTGGTTACAACAAACATTGTGATCTAAATAATTGTCATTCACATTTTACTCAACTCTATCTGCTATCACCCATCGGCTGTCCAGAAAGATTTTCTCATCATCTGAACTAAGTTCGCTTGCTAGTGGTGTGTGAGATTGATGGTATATCAATTTTCACTGTCTGTTCATCGCTGGACAGTTATCCTAATCTCGCACACGGATTCACATCTGATGAAGTGCCAAGTCCTGAGTTCTTTCCTAGATCTCAGAGAAATTCGCTAGCATATATTGGTTTCCGGAATGCTGTAACATCGCACCACGCACTTCATATGGCGCCAACGTTAGACACTAATAAATTTCTTTGAAAATTACCACTGGGCACATTGAGAAAACACAAGTTGACGAACAAGCTCGTTTTCAGTGATTCGTACTCATGCCATTACATCACTATCTATCTTGACAAAAATTTCACTATCGGAAGGATTGGATTAGTCAGATACAAATGCGGGTGGGGAAGGGATTTGTGGTGTCACATGCATAACCTGAATACACAAGAATATGTTGTGTTAATTGTTTTGTTGTCTAGGGTTTATATTAGAACGGGAGGTGGGCCAAGGGAGTTGAAGCGCAACCACAAATTGTTTTTGAGAACAAAGTGGAGGATTGTGAAGACGGATTGCGACAGCTGCTGCAGAAATTACGGTTAACATTTATTAGATTTGTGGGCTTTTTCGTTGCTTTGGTAACACCCAACATTGCGAACTCTAAGCACTATGTGGTTTTAAAAGCACTAATCTAAGCTTTTGAATGAACAGCTAATATTTCCCCTAGTTTATGGTAGGAATGTATTGGACCATGGTTTCTGTGTGTCTCGAAAACCATATGGCGATTCGTGAGTCAGTGACGTCATTGTCCAACAGTGTCACCTCGACCGGTAAAAGTTTCGCGCATTTTTGAGTTTTTCTTATTTTAAACTGTAAAAAGAAGAACGAGATGGCCAACCTACAAATTTGTGCTGCTTCCTGTCTTCTGGCATATTCCTTGTGTCACTCAAAGGTGAGGGCATTAATTTGATCTGTTATGGGCTTCCTAATTGAATGTCTTTTTTGCAGTTTGAGAGCGAATAGTTGATGCTGTCACTCCAGAGTTTTTCAGTCGATCAGAACTGTTCAGATATCAACTGACTTCGCGTAAGGTTCCATGGGCGAAAATCAACGAACTGGTAATAAATTCAAACATGCCCTTTTAAATTATTTTGAGTTCAGTTGATGCGGACGAATACTTGATTCGCACGGAGTCTCACTGAACATTCAGGAGTGAGGAAATAATAAGACAGGATTCAAAAAGAGATTGCCATTTCAACGGTGAAAATAAAGAAGCGGGTTGACCTGTCGAAAAGTACAGCCAATTTTCAACCACGGGTTAGGAGTGAAAAATAACACACAGGCAACATCGATATGAAGATTCTGTCGATGGCTGTCGCAAGTCGGAGCGATTTGCCGAATTTTCTGCTAACTAGACGCCAAGATCTAAAACATATTCATACCTCGGATGGAAAATGCTAATGTGGATCTCCGGGACGACAAAGCGTCTGCAAGCAACTTAGTAACGCGCAGTGCTGTTATTATATTAGAACAGGTTTGGCGCGAATTTTCAAATATTGTGTGCAAAGAGCTATAGCCTGCTGAATCCAGTAACTGATTCACAGCATCGTTGCATTAGAAAAAATGATGCGCGTAATTCAATCACTGATGCTGCAGACTGCTAATTTTTACGCTAGAGCATATCCGCGGTACTTGGAGGCTGTTGTTTCCTCGGTCAACAGTGCAAAACTTTCAGTGGGTTGCAAGAGATGGTACCTATATTTGTGATATATATGTATATATATATATACATATGTATATATATATGTATATATTTCAAACCCGTTTAAATTGGTATATTTTCAGAATGACACCGTGACCGCAGAAATACGATCTACTAAAACAGTGAAGAAAATAGTTATTTTAGATTTTAAACCGTTTTTTTTTAATTTACAGATGGCACTTTAATTCGTTTGTTTTTGTCTTCCTCGTTCAAGTGACTCTAGTCGGATTAGTAAAACAAGTCAGCATACGCTTTCCTGTCTGATATTCTTCATTCAGGACTTTTGTCTATTATCTCCAACCAATAACAATCTGCATTATTGGCGATCCATCCGGAAAAATCCACAGAGTGGAACGATGCTTTCTAGTTTCAGGTTTTCACATTGTGGACTGTTGCACCATTGATATTTGAAATCAGAAAACTGAATGTGGCTACTAAAAATCAATGCACAGATACGGACTACTAATTGGCGATAGATTGCCTCCGACCCAAACTACGCATTCGAAAATAAAAGTCCAAAGCCGCCAAAAAAGCGCTCGGGTTTGTCTACAAACTACACATCCGTAAACAAAGTAGGAGGAATCGCAATCGTAGGAATATATTTGAGTCAGGTACGTTTGATCTCCACGTTCTTCTGTCGCTACGGTTCTGACTGGCTGGTTATTTACGTAGGCTAATTCAAAGCTATACTGAGGTTTACCACATCACTTGCAAGTGAACTGACCACTGTCGTCTGCTACATCTTCTTTCTAAGCTCGTCCACCTATTTGAAAATTCATTTATGTGGTAGTTCCTCCACAGACAATCGTATGACAGATGATCCCACAAACTTGTTGGTTGTCGTTGTCCAGCATATGCTACCTAAATTCCTCACCCACGGACTATAAGCCGCAAGCAGCGGTGCTCAAAGTCAGACAGTCTTAGTGACTCACCTGAAATAGTGGTTTTCCTTTCATAGCCGGCTAAATGTACGGCTTATACTGAAGCGCCATCGACATGTCCTCTATTGCACCGTTAGAGTGCAGAAGATAAGTGAGTGTCAAAAGTTTGCCACGTGCCATAACGTCGATCCAGACTGTACTGTATACTGCTCGGAATAAAGAAACAAACTCCAAGAAACCTCCTTTTAGCAAAAACCTCTAGAGAGCGACAAAACCGACTAAATTATAAACATCTCTAGTTCCCTGGAATATCACAACCAACGGTCGTTGGCATAGATAGCAGTGTTCGAGTGTCTGGAAGGACGCGAATGATTAATCGAAGCAGTCGCAATTCGAACAAACTCCGGTTTGTTCTTCACGGTGTTGGGCTTTTGACTTTTGATGTAACCTATGACGATTGACCGACACTAACGCCATCCAATCAATAAGGACCAGGCCTACGCTTCTGAAGGTTTCACGGATCGCTTAGAACTCTTTTTGAAAGTGAAAACAACAGTTTTCCTTCAGTGATAAGCGTGTCTTCCACAGACCAGACTTCACAGAACAATCAAGTAAAATCTTGGACGAAAGACTCGTCCTATCTTTGAAATGCACGGAGCAAATCATCATTATCAGCTGTTTTCTGCCGATAAACGATCAAAGTTCCTCTCGCATAGGTACATCCAAAAAAGGGGGTATGAAATCTAGCTACTGAGTGCTTACGGTTTCAGAAAGCGTAGCAGGCGTACAAGGTGGTCAATAGGCCTGGGAGGGAAATATTTGGCCCAGAGCTTTTGTTGTGTAACACCTTATCACTGATCCGAAGTCTGATATTCCACCAGTTAATTTTAGCTCCAGATAGGTATCATCCATTTCCACTAGTTCAGATGAGAACAACCAAAATCAGCCGACACAAATCTCGTTTTATTGAGCAAAATCGTCGCATGTTGGTAGGTCATTTCGCTCACATATTTGCTTCTTCGTGACCGTCATTATTCCATCGGCTTCCTGGATTCCTCTTTGAGTGGCTCATCCTCTTCAGTATATTTTATGTTGTTTTTCTGTCGAATCTAAACCGCTTATCCTGTTTGTTTGCGCAACGCAAGACATGGCCTTCTCAGTTTGAATATTTGCTCTCTTGCTTTGCGATCACCCACTATGCCGGCTGGCCGTTGGTATCCAACGGCATAGCATAGTCTCAATCCGGTCTTGTGTTTTCCACTTGCTCTCCATCTGACAAGATCGGGTTACATCCAAGCGTATGTATCCATCACAATTTTTCTGGCACAGTCCAGCATCATATTCAGGCATAATCCGGAATAAACTATCATTTCTCACTCACTCTTCTACAGATAATCTCAATCCCAAACGACTGTTGATCTCTATTGTCTCCAATGAGGTATTAAAACGCTCTGTTTTTGTCCGTAAGAATTATGCTTTGCAACCCCTCAGAAAGACCTCTCTCTATTACTTTCGGGTAGAGTACCACTGAAAGAGGTTGTTCTTTGGCGCAGTCTCATCCGAAGATCGGCCATGTGCAATCAAAAACATCGTCAGATGTCACAACGAACGATGAATGAACCTTTGTGACCTAAGCATTAGGCTCAGAGATCAGAAGCCCGTTAAAACAACAACAAAAAATACGAAACTCTGTGGCCATTCAACGGTACACATCATCAACATGACGACATAGCAGTTGAAGGTAATAGGGGATTGCATGTACCCAAATAGCACGTTGTCCACCGTTAATGTCCGGTAACATCTGAGCAACAGGTGAGCGAATAAATATGCACCTGAAATGTATGAAAATGATATTTTGCCTCTTAAAACTAGTTTCTGATAAATTCTTTGTAATTTTAATTCATGCTCACTGCAATTCACTTTGTCGAGTTTGGGGTCCATTTGTTTAAGTTGTCAGTTTCTCCCTGCGCGCTGCCATCTTGGCCAGCCTTTATTCTCGTTGATGAGTTGCGTTCCGGTCCGCGGCACCAGGCGTTGCTTCGTAATTTCTCCGTAGTAGGACTAGTTATCCGTGACAGACTTTGGTTTGAATTGATTTGAAAAGGGTTTTCTGGTTTTCTGGTATTTTCTTTAGTTAACGGTGCTGTCCAGATGAAAGGGCATTTATTTGCCTACCTAAGCAGGTCAATGTGCCTGGGGTCACTGTCAGTGAAACATAGTAACTCCTTTATTTTATCTGACAATTAACTTACTTATGGGTTCGTATTTGTCGTTTAATACAGCAAAGAAAATATAAGTTTTGGTAGTTTCATATATGCATCAGCGGTCTTTCACAATGGACTTAATAAGTGATTGAAAAATGTTTCCATGTTATGGCGTACAGCGCCCTTTGGCCGTGTATAACAGACTCATTTTTATCCATAGTTGAATAAGTAGACATACATTTTAGTCATGCGTGACATCAGGAGATGGCAGAAACATCGTGCAACAAAGAAAACCCTCAGTGCCGTACGCTGTGTTGCTTGTGGGGAAGCTACGCTGTGGAAGCATCGCGTTAGATGGCCGAAGTTAGACCAGCCAAGTGAGCGCACTGCATTTCGTTGTAAAATGTAATTAAGGAGTGTCAGTTGCTAAATCTCCTTCGAGCCCCCGCGATGCTGAGGTAATGGCGAACGTGATTGTCTCAGCTTCAACATCACCTACCTCCGAATGTTCCACCATGCCAGACATATCAGCATCGGGACCAGGAAGTTCGAGCAAGTATAAAATTTCATTCTCAGATGCTTGTATACAAGGTACTAGAGAACCTGCGGTTCAAAGCGAGGTACTGTCAGTAACTGAGATTGCACCGCTTCAGGGTATGCAACTTTATTGCATCTAATCGTGTTCTCCGCTACAGAAATAACAATTTTGGAGTACCCTGTGAACGATGACAGTCAGAGGAGCACAGGTTATCCGTTGGATTCCCTTCGGACAGCTTTTATCCGTTTCAGACTGACGACGTTGCAACAAAGGGGAATTTCGGAGGCAGTACAGCCTCACGTGCCAAACATTTGTCTGGACCCTGGGACGTTGCTTCGAACGCCTGGAACCAGCCCTATCGTGGAGCATTCCATTGGACGCTATATCCGTACCAGCCTCGAAAGTAGCAACTTTCGAATACGGATCCACTGCACGAGGTCGAGTCAGTGCAGCTCAATTTTAACGATAGCACGGTTTTTCCAGTCATTAAATGTGCAGCTATGGAACATAATTCGAAGGACCATAAAGCCGTCCTGTAAACCAGTGATCACCGTTGGTGTCTACTGCGGAAAATGCAAACTGTTATCAGTTGTGGACCTCCTTAAGCGTACACGGCAGCAAACGGTCCACAGGCGGGATGTTTGCGGTCAAATACGTCCCTGTGCTTATGGTCAGCTCCACTGCCTCTGGCTGAGAGGAAGGTTTTACGTGGCATGTCTAATGGGCATCCAGAAGCCGTTGCCCGTAAAGCTTCCGGGCAGTACAATAGCGACAATTCATACGGTTCCTGTCTCACTCGGGCACCAAATCTTAAGACAAGCCATTTGTCCACAATTATGTCAGGCACAATATGGATCACGACTTCACCATTGGGATTCGCTGCTACTCCCAGTTTCAGATGACCGGGGTGTACGGACACATCAAAGGTCCTCAATATTGCTCTTCAGTCATGTATTTAGCACGTCCATGTTAAATCAGTAGACCCACTGCCCCTGTCCAAAAGCTGCATTTACTTGCTCGTTTGCATAGATCGCTCCACCAGGTAGCCGGTGGCAGCCTTTTGTTTAGGCAACCCCGGACATCTCATGGCTCAAGCCCTTCTAGAGCAATTGGCAGCTGCATTCGAATATCCACTCAAAGTAACCAACAATTGTGGTTTGCAGTGTGAGTTTGAGTATAACTGCCTCTCCCATCGCTCAGGCTCTACATGGACCCATAAGCCGCATTATAGTTTCTTATTGCTATGTGTTCGGTATATCATTGCCAACTACAGGTAAAATCAACCATGTGTTTATGAACTAATCTCGGGTAGTTTTTACCCATAACCACTGATCTTTCTTCATTGTGGCCAGGCGCTTATTACTGGCCGATAACCGCTCCATGCAAGCTCTCTTCCTGCTCTAGAACACGCTTGCCATGTGACACAGCAGCTACGGATTCGTCAGCTTCTCACTCCTGCGCTCCGTTTCATCAGGTTCACTCACCTGGAGGCCCAGGGTCATCCACCCGGAGCTTCTGAAAAGAACGCGACCTTGAAGACTGCATTTAAGATCTTCTTAGATCAGGAAACGTATAAAAAGAAACAGCTCAAATGATCCACCGATTGGTGAGGCAAATATTGGGGGTTGCAAATATGCTTTTATTTTTGCGGTTTTTTTTATTATAAATAAATAGATCGACGTTAGAGAAGGCGGCACAAACTGTATCATAGACAACGCCCAAATTGAGATGACGTTAGCTCTGCGCATCTCTGATCCGTTAAATACCTCGTTCGTGATAGTCTGGCTGAATGCTAAATGAAACGTAAATGGTGGCACAGAAATATCATCAACACACAAGGTCATGAATTAGTCCCAGCTCCTGCTCACTAACTTCTCTTGTACTTGCACATTCAGACGTGATCGGAGATTAAGCGTCACCGATAACGTTACCGAAGGTCTCGAAAATTCACGCCCCTATGAAACAACAGTTTGGGGTTTAGGATGTATAGCTACAGCATCTCCTCACCATCCCGCTTCTAGTGCTGAACACCATTCGTAATAATGGCTTATTTCTAAGGCTATCAGACGCGGGCGATGCACATGGTGATAATTTGCAATTAAGCAAATGAAAAAGTTTCCCTACATGGGACGACAATTGAAAAGGGAGATCGCACATAAAAGAGGTTCATTGGGGACAGATAACGGTGGCAAGTGGTACGTGACAGTGCTCGCAAAATTGGAGTCGCTGTCAGCCGATTGGTTCCTGGCATGTCATGATGGCCGCCATGGCCGGGCCATGCTGCAGGCTAGCCGGTTAGGACTAGGTGGAAAAACGAAATCGAAGTACACCGTAACCGGGCATACGTGTTACAAAACGGCGCAAAGTTTGACCGACGGGAAAGCTGACCATAACTCCCAAACCGTTCCCGCCAGACAACACCAAAATCGCTGACATCAAAAATAACAACGCGGAGTATGTCAATGGCAATTATATTTAAGGACTGTTTCACTCCTTACACAAGCTCATTTCCTTTCCGTCACACCTCTCAGTCCGGTCCGCTCCCAGCCACATGAGTGCCGTTGCCGTTCTGCTCATTATTCTTCGTAAAATTTCATCTCGTAAATAGGCTAGCAAGACTTGATCTGTTTCCTTCTGCCTTTAACTTCAGATATATGGGCCTTTTTTCAGTGTTGCCTTCAACTTTCTCATTCACCCCATACGAATTCCAACATGGCTTGGACGCATCTTTATACCGTCAACATATGCACATTGGTCCTCAAATTCTCGGTTCAACTTCTCTGCCCATCATGCAGCCCTCCTGATTGTCGAAGAATCCAGCCACACCGCGACGTCCGCCGCCGTATTCCAGTTAAAAGCTACCCCCGCGATACGAGCATTTTATGCATTCAGGCATGAAATGACTCGCAGTCCATCACTGGAAACAAGTCCTGAAAAGTCTTACGTAGTCTTCTGAACGGTTTTGCCCCCTTTTTTCGACTGCAAAACGTGAGCTTTGTGCATTCCATTAAAGTTTTTGGTCGAGTTCGAATTTTTCGTAGGAGCACACATTAAGGTTTCATGTCTGGATTTGTTTTCTATGTTTCCACTACGCCATCTTTGTACGAGTTCGGTTGTGCACAGCGCATGCCCCTTGGGATTGGGGGAAAGTTTTAATATTCTGTATTCCTCTTAATTTGACATGTTCGCCTAGAAGATACATCGAAAACTGGTCAGTCGACCTTGACCTATTTATGCATGAAAGTCTAAATACCACTTTACGCTATTATACAGCTCACTGCAATTCACTTCATGAAGCAGATTGCCCTCCTCAGGTTTTCGCCCTCGTCCTACTGAACAATTAGATAGGGAGGGGACAATCCGGAATTTATTCCAGTTGATGTTACGGTGAGAAAGTAACATGAATAAATAAGGAGAGAATCATGAGACTGAGTAAACAGTTAAACAGTATCCATAAGGATAACAGTTAGTCTCTTCCTAGCTCTTCAGGTCCAAAAGACCATCCTGGAGTTGGCAGAGGGAAGAATTCTTTCAGTGACGCGGACGTATGCCAACAACCTTCTCTCCGTTTGCCGACTATAAGGTGCATGGCTCAGTCGGTCCTTTGCTGCATGGGCCGTATTTGCAAAGTGCTTCTCAGTCAACTGCCCCGCAGATGCCGATTTCGAAAGTCACGCATGCCCAGGTTTTTGATTAAGTGTCACATGAACTATTGCTGCCAAAATTCAGATGAAGCGGGCTACCAGATGCGCTCTGCTCCTGGTGAACGTCTCACTTCTCTAATCGCTCTTGAGTCGTTAGTAACAACGAAACCCTATTCCAATCCGGTAAGCTACTAGCGCTGTAATGCAACGTAGTCCTTGGCCCTTAATATTTCTACGCCACTCCTGCACAAGTGGCGTCTCTCGAGCAATACGCCAGGGTCCACCTTCCATATGAGCTGATGATATAAAGCTGGGCAACACTTTCGGGCCATTTTCCCTACTCCAAACCATGGCCAGCACCGTGGAGGATGTGATTTCATTAAAAGAGTAGTATAGACTATATGCTCTGCAATTCTCTGCAACCGGAAGGGCTACTCTTGCTTACCAGCGTTACATTCTACCGTGCGGACTCTGCAAAATTTGTCCCGATACCAACCAATCAGTGTGCACAGGATCCGTGCTTCCAATATTCTTCGGCGTTCAACTTCGACGGGCAAGCAATTTGCCAGGTTGCCAACGCAAACAGGACTAATGCCTCCACTACCAAACTTTGCGCACCCTTACATGAAATTTATCGCTATAAGAATGACGTTGTAGATCAAAATTAAAGTACTGCCCGATAATTTTCTCGAGCATCCTCAGGATTGATCGTGTCGCAAAAGAAAAATTACAACCGCCATTCACAAGGAAACTTCTCCGTCCCACGTCGAGCCTTAGTGACTGAAGACGATCCCATATACTACACCTTGACTCTTTAGCTGCTTCTTCTGAAACCGAACATCACATTCCATTACAAGCTCCTAAGTTTGCAAGCAAACACGACTGGAAACCCTATTTGGTTAGCTAATGATTCTCTCTACAGCCCTTGTAGTACCAACTTCCAAAGAGTCTTTCAGGTCACAATTCTTCATAAGTGTTTACTATGACTTATGGAATATGTTACCAAACTTTGTCCGGCCCTTTCAAAATCGAACATAGTTCAACAGCGTCTCGGCCAAATTTCCCCATGTGCAACCCGTCAAAACAGCGGGGTAATATCAGCCAGGACTAACCTGTTTAGGCTCACCAATACTTTAACCTCTATCTGAAATTAGGAATGCGAAACTGTGACACGGTGCACCGGGTTTCCTTTATTCAGCTCTTCACCTTTAGCCAATTCCTCCTCACTGCATCCTCAACACTCTTCTTCACCCAGAATCACCGTCGAACGCCATAAATTCTTCATGCCACTCATCAAATAACCCTAACCCATGCACCTCACTCGCTCCCGTTTAAGCAGACTTAACTGGGATAATCAAATACAAGGCATAAATCAATAGTCTCTTAAGCTTAATCGTGCTATTTTACCGCTCTACAAATAAATACGCATTTCCCCTGCAAAAAATCTGGCCCAGTTAACCAGGTTTGTCTGTGAAGTTTTATGTAGGCTTATATATGCCCAATTATATAATTTTGTTTAGAGCATCGGATTACTTGCGTAACTATCACCCCCGGCCACTCGGCCACTCAACCAACCAGGCATTACCCTCGCCACCTTTGGCTTGCGGTCCGCAACTTTTCAGGTCACAAAGTGTAGCATTAGACTACATTTTAACGAAGCAATAACTAGCAGGCTGAAACTCTTCTTGTCACTGCTTTAAGTTCCCTAACACATTCCAGTACCGTGCGGCGACTTTACGTGATACCTGCTGATGACGCCTTTCTCCCCCTAACCAATTTCATCCCTCCCACTCTAACGAAATCCATTCACCAGATCTGCACCAGAAACTCCTCCTTGTCGTCATACCCTCCTCGTAGTCTTCACACACTCCTTCATCATTCCAATTTCATCATATAAAACGGCTTTGTCGCCTTTTGGTAATCCACGCCGCTCTAGACTCCTCTTAATCTGTACTAGCCGTTTTCTGAATCCACCTGAGTTTCTGGCTGAAACACAACTAACGGCCAGTAAGTTATCATATCGCCACTTCCGTTTTGATACTAACGCCAATGATTTCAATGTCAGTTGACAAATTTACCTCAATATACTGTTGTGGCCCCACTTCCAGAATAACCCACTGAGGGCCACGGGCAAAGTGCTTCCAAGCAAAAACGCTGTTTGCAACCATCTTCGTTGATCTTAATACAATGGCAGTTCCCTGGCTGCCATTCCAGCTTGTTCCTTGATTAAATTTCGATCGCAAGTTTTTGGGCAGAAACATGCGCGAATCTGTTTTTCATTATTACGCGAATAGTTCATTATATTCCAATAGCTTCCTTTGCCGTTGCAAACGTCAAAAATAACGCGCATCATGCTGTCGTCGCCACGCTCACTTGAGCCGTCACATGCAACCCATGTCTCGGTGTATTTGTGATGCCAGCTTCTCGTGACACAACCGCATGTAGTGTTCCGGGTTGGTTGTTCACTTAACACCAGCAAGCACATCCCCATGAATCAGAAGTAAGTCGAAAAAAGAAGATTACACCTAAATAGCAAAACTCCCAGGTGAGCTCATCTTTTGGTGCAATTACCGTCGAATGAGAGTAAATCATTTTCGTACTACTATTACAATTGCCACTTAACCTAGATTTCAATGACCGTCTTCGAAGGGGCAAACGGACCGTTACTTGATGCATTGGTCTACTTGTAATGGGTTTTCCGTGAATTGCAGTGCACCGGAAATGAAAAATGGCGCGGTGCCCAGAGCCGCACAGCTGGTCGCATGCATTGTCCTCGTTTCACACAATCCAATGTTTACATGTCAGCACTAGCCTGAATGGCCTATGTGGGACAGAATTCCCCAGGGGAGCTCAACCAAATCCCACCTCGTGTTTCACAACAGAGCGCAATGTATACGTATTAACCTTCGCGCTGCGCATGTTTATCTCGCGTTGCTCTTTCTGCATGCGTCAGATACACCTTCATCAGTACGTTAAATTACCCTTTACGTGTGCTCACAATTTTAGATGATAATTGGCGGACTGTCGGCAGTCGTAAAACTGGCCATTGTGGTTGTGGACCAGTTTTGTTCCACGGACGTATCAGACCCATGAAATCGCAAAAGGTACTACGTCAGTTTTGAAAATTAAACCTATCCTTGATATGTCAAACTTTGGCATGTTGCCTCACTATACCCAACTATATCAATTCCACTTAGAATACACCCTCAGCATTTCAGTCAACGAGCTCAAATGACCTTATTCACCCATAATGGTTTTGTTTTGCACAATACGTTTTCGGCCCTCGTACGTCCCCTGAAAACTAGCAGATATCACAGTGTATCATGCTAAAACTGCGCATTCAATCACCCAGTTACAAACCGTTTTTTTCTTTTCCCGTGCTGTTACGCTTTCCTGCTAGCCGGGGCATATTCCAGAACATACCTCTCCTTTTCTCGCCCATTTTCAGGCCTACCATCCTTTTGCCGCCCCAAATTTCTATTTGTACCTGCCGGCTGGCCCCGGCATAGGAAACCGGGCATCTGAAAGTGCCGTTATCGCCCTACGGAATCCACTGTGTTAAGCCATAATCGGGTCTTTCGACGATGACCAAGCTGTCACCGGTATACCACCACCAACTGTTACCGTGCATTAACAGGCACAGCCTAAAGCAATCCAGAAGCCTCTATTGAAACTCAAGCGTGCAACTAGGCTACCGTTAAATGACTCAAGGCCAACGAACCACATTACATTTTGCTACGTCCAAACTCACAGCTGGGAATCTAAAGAGCCCGTGTCAAGCTTAACCTCCCCGCAAACACCTACGGATTTTGCAAACTAGTCTTTTGATGCATAAGTAGCGAGCGAAAAACAATATGCGGCTTTGATTACAGGCAACTCATGCAAATTCTGTATCACGTCTAACTGCAGCTATCTATCTGTCACTCGGAAAACCCAAAAATAAAACTGTCGGCTGCTCGTCATAGGCCAGTTGCCGTTGTAGGTTTTTACGACAATGAAAACCCATACCATTCGCATGCATGCCACACATGCTTCTTTAACTTTTGAGTTCATAGAGGCCAGATGCCTTTTCTTCCCCATCTATCGAACCTAACTTCGCGGTCTTCGCCATTTTCCCGCCGTAATATGGGTTTGGCCAGTAATTGTCTACGCTTTCCTTCGTCCGATTGAGGCCTCTCTTTTTCAAACTAATGTGCCCTTTCGTGATGTTCCTGACCGCGGGACCTATCTCACAAGGCACCCTGCCCAGTGGGCAGGCTGATAGATCAACCGCAACATTCAGTATAATTGTTAAATTTCCTCTGCAGCTTCCAGGCAGTCTTTCATTGCGTTCTGCTGCACGTCCGACAAACTGCATTTTTATCCGCCAAAGATGGGCTTTCGCCTCGGGCACTGAATCGCCCTTTTCCGGCTCCACGCTATTTTGCACTGCTGCAAATAAAACAGACTGTTGCATTGTATTTGACGTCGGCTGGTCATAATGAAGTTTCCTCTATTTCTTCCTCAAAGCAAAAAGGTCTTTGGTCAGACCCACGCATAGTGGAGTCTTGTATTCAGTAAGTAATTATTTGGGTAACCTCTGCATATTCTTCCCAAAAGTAGGTCGAGCTGCTCATGGATGTTTCGGCGATATATTTCGATCGCGTAAAAAGGCATTCTTCCCGAAAACCGATAGATAAAAACATGGGTACGTCAACGGCGCAAATGGTGAGAGAGGTCGTTGTAATCGAACTCAGATTGTAAACCACAATTGTTGGTTACTTTGAGTGGATATTCGAATGCAGCTGCCAATTGCTCTAGAAGGGCTTGAGCCATGAGATGTCCGGGGTTGCCTAAACAGAAGGCTGCCACCGGCTACCTGGTGAAGCGATCTATGCAAACGAGCAAGTAAATGCAGCTTTTGGACAGGGGCAGTGGGTCTACTGATTTAACATGGACGTGCTAAATACACGACTGAAGAGCAATATTGAGGACCTTTGATGTGTCCGTACACCCCGGTCATCTGAAACTGGGAGTAGCAGCGAATCCCAATGGTGAAGTCGTGATCCATATTGTGCCTGACATAATTGTGGACAAATGGCTTGTCTTAAGATTTGGTGCCCGAGTGAGACAGGAACCGTATGAATTGTCGCTATTGTACTGCCCGGAAGCTTTACGGGCAACGGCTTCTGGATGCCCATTAGACATGCCACGTAAAACCTTCCTTTCAGCCAGAGGCAGTGGAGCTGACCATAAGCACAGGGACGTATTTGACCGCAAACATCCCGCCTGTGGACCGTTTGCTGTCGAGAATGCACCATTTCAGGGACTGAATAAACATGGAAATTGTGTCTGCGGTCAGCTCGCAGACACCCGAATCGTGGCATACGTCTATCAAGAACTGATTAATGTAACGGATTTGCAGAGATACCCCGCCAGTTATCGGCTTATTTTAGCACATGTTGCATGTAATCTTTGTAGTCTGAGAAATCGCGATCATTT
>LUCM01002461.1:0-11878 GCA_008360955.1 Fasciolopsis buskii | reverse complement strand
TAAAGCAATAGAGAAAATACAAGCATACCAGTGGACGGCGAGAAAATGGAAAACTAATTTTGCAACACAAAACAGATTTTCTTGGAGCTGATTGCGAACAGAGGACGGCGTGCCATTTCGTGTTTATAGGCACCAAAAGTGCGCCTTCCCGGCGCAAACCATGGACGGAGCACAACGGCGGATGTCGAGATATGGCCGGAGGCCCCAGACACCAGCAGCATTACCTAATGGACTGAAACGTTGAGCTGAGATGACTAGGAACGGTAATGCGATAGCTTGATGGAAGTAGTGAGAAACAGGCGGAACGTCAGGCGAAGTGGATAAGACACACATTTGACAAAAATAATCGGCCAAAAAATTGCTGATGGTGCAGGAAAACTGTCGGGGTTGTCTCAAACTATCTGGAGGAAATTTATGGAGCTTTGGATAAGCAACTCCCAAGAACAGTGATTGTATTTACATGCTGACGGTTATAAGCTGCACTGGCAGGTGCTTCAGAAAAGAATTTTAAGAATTCTTCTTGAATACACCAACCGAGAATGTCCCCGATGCTGTCATTTTTGTTGTCGGAGTTTTTGATCTTAGTGAGCGGTACGGATGGGGAATATGATGTGCTCGAGCCGCTCCGGAGACAGTAGCAATCGCGGTTTTTTCCAATCGCAAAGAGGCGAGTTGAGATATCCAATGCAATAGTCCGCATAGTTTCGGTTGACAGTACTCGGGCGTCAGTTCTAGTCAGCAGGTTCCTAGTAGGAATGATAGGATAGCAGATTTAGATTTGCCATTACTGGGACGGAACAGGTAACAGCGCATCTACTCCGGGTGCGAGATCTTAAATGAAAAAGAGAGAAATAGTCTGGCTTGGGTGACAGCTTGGAGTTATCATGGTCAACCACATACTTGCAACATAGTGCATGTATTCCGTTAAATGCGGTAACTAGAATTGAGCTTTGGTAGCACCTTTATGGGTAGTTGAAGGTTTGGGTCTACCAAGAGTGACCTATTCAGCCCTGCCGTGCCAGTAAGGAGAATATGATGACATGAACAGCGAGGATTACACATGCTGAATGTGTTAAAAATCACGGAATGTAATGAGAACGTGGATTCGTCAAGAATTATGTCGACAACTTCCTCAGCCCACATTGGGAAAAGCTCACAGGTTAGTTGCCTAAGCCCATGGTGAACAGTGTACATCACTACAAGTGAAGCCAAAGAGTGCATCAGCGTGGACGTTCGATAGAGCGCAGAAGTAAGAGGTGAAGCCGAATCCCAGATGGTAATCTCAGAAAAGACTCGGTCGTGAACTAGAATGCTAACCTGTGTTCGTAGGCCTCGTTTAGTCCAATGTTAGCTCGTGTCGGATTGATCAGAAGCGGGACATCCAGTTACTTCACCTGCTGGGCTTTGAATCAGGCTAAATTTGGGCACGATATCTGGGAATCATGGAGTTTCTTCCACAGTTTAGAGTAAGCAACTGTGGAGAATTTTGCCTTGTTCGATAGTCGAGTCAGGGGTATTTTTAATAGGTAGTATCTACAGCGAAGTGGATATGGGTACTGCTAGCGTCGTGTATGACGTTTGTGGTAGAGTGAAAATTTCCACGACAAAGATTGAAAATAAATGCAAGATTTAATTTGACTCGACGAAAGCATAAATTTTGGGAAAGATAGCGGTTACTGGTGCAAAAATGAACATCGGAAAGCAGCATCCTCGGATTCATTCCCTGCTAAACAGAAGAAGGTAGGCATGATTTTTGTGAAGTTGGTGAGCACTCAAGAGTTGCAGTCAACCAAACGTGGTCGAATAACAAAATTTGAACTTCCCNTTGAGCTGAGATGACTAGGAACGGTAATGCGATAGCTTGATGGAAGTAGTGAGAAACAGGCGGAACGTCAGGCGAAGTGGATAAGACACACATTTGACAAAAATAATCGGCCAAAAAATTGCTGATGGTGCAGGAAAACTGTCGGGGTTGTCTCAAACTATCTGGAGGAAATTTATGGAGCTTTGGATAAGCAACTCCCAAGAACAGTGATTGTATTTACATGCTGACGGTTATAAGCTGCACTGGCAGGTGCTTCAGAAAAGAATTTTGTTTAAGAATTCTTCTTGAATACACCAACCGAGAATGTCCCCGATGCTGTCATTTTTGTTGTCGGAGTTTTTGATCTTAGTGAGCGGTACGGATGGGGAATATGATGTGCTCGAGCCGCTCCGGAGACAGTAGCAATCGCGGTTTTTTCCAATCGCAAAGAGGCGAGTTGAGATATCCAATGCAATAGTCCGCATAGTTTCGGTTGACAGTACTCGGGCACGATATCTGGGAATCATGGAGTTTCTTCCACAGTTTAGAGTAAGCAACTGTGGAGTATTTTGCCTTGTTCGATAGTCGAGTCAGGGGTATTCTTAATAGGTAGTATCTACAGCGAGGTGGATATGGGTACTGCTAGCGTCGTGTATGACGTTTGTGGTAGAGTGAAAATTTCCACGACAAAGATTGAAAATAAATGCAAGATTTAATTTGACTCGACGAAAGCATAAATTTTGGGAAAGATAGCGGTTACTGGTGCAAAAATGAACATCGGAAAGCAGCATCCTCGGATTCATTCCCTGCTAAACAGAAGAAGGTAGGCATGATTTTTGTGAAGTTGGTGAGCACTCAAGAGTTGCAGTCAACCAAACGTGGTCGAATAACAAAATTTGAACTTCCCCGTTGGGTGCTTTGCTGGACCCAGGTAATGCAACGGTAACAGGCATAGTAGAATATGATTGCACTACGGTTGTATTTGAATATTGCTCTGAAGTCTTCAACCTTCTGAAGCAATAAACTAGCAGGTAGGAGCACGGAATTCGGAGAATTGTCGAATGCTGACGTGAAGAAAAAAGCGTAAGAGATACAATTGAAAAAATTAAACTGAAAATTATGTGGAACGCGTTCTTCCGCAGCGCGGTACAAGGGGAGCGTAAGCGAAAACGGATGATAATTTGTTAGCCGAATCTTTGTTGTGGGGTGAGGCTGACTGAGTACTAGACGCCAAACGTGCCGAGCACCCTTAGCAGGTGAATGCATAAATTCCGATTTGCCATCCTAGCTGCACCCGCATGTCGCTGCAGCCAAGTGAGCGCCCGGTGTGCGTCGGTCCTTCCAATGCATTTGGCCGCATTCCGTGTCACAAAAGGACAATCCATTTTGAACAGATAACTCCCTTTGCAATTGTTCAGGTTGGAACAGAATGTGTATAAGGCGGACTAAACAGCAAAATTGTGGTTCGTTTACAATTTTGAAGGCGGAGTTTCATGCTCAGCAAGAATCAGAATTTAAATCCCAAGAAGTTAAATGAAGGTGCAGACAGTCGCAATGTCGCATATGGATATGAAGGGAAGAAAAACCTAACAGGCGTTTGGCCACCATCCGCCAAGCATCCTTAATCTCGTATCTTTCGAGCTGTCGTATGTTGTTTGGACAAGGAAGTATTTCAGCATTGATCTAACGTACGATGCCAGTGATACAAACTTGTTTGCGAATTTTTCGGAAGTTCCAAAAGGCAAACTCTTCAGCTCTCTGTCGTTTACAGCTAGAGTGATTGTATTTTCCGAGAAATTGAGTTTATTCAATTAATACAAGACCAAATTTCGAACCTGTGTAACTGCACGGAGGTCTTGGTGACTGATTTTTAAAATCCCTGTGGATACTTGAAAGTTGTCTGTGGGTACAGGGAATTTATCACCTGAGCGACTCTTACATCAGTTTGCGCTCCAACAGTCAAGCGCTTGCAAGTCCTTGTCATATTGTCAACGTTCCTGTGAAGAACCGAAGACTGGAAAGTGCACAAATATTTCGAGTCGCCCGCCTATGGGAAGGGGGTTAAATAATTGAGGGGGCGAATATGTCATCACCAGATATGGGAGAAAATGGGGTTCAAACTGTAGGCCTTTGGATGACCCTTTGGTGCTTCTCCGTTGTCACCAAGGGGTCGAAATGCACGCTGAACTCTTCTGATATTTGTTGGCGGCTATTTATTCGCTTCCATCTGCAGCTGGTAGACACGATGAGGAATCATTTTGAAGAGAATAAGCTTCCATTATTTTCCATAAGGCCGCAATGTTGTTAGTGTTTTCTAGCGACCCAGGATTTTGTTTCATTAGCGGCAACCGGAAGAGATTTAACGTCGGCAGAAAGACAGTTTAACCGCAAGATTGAGACACTTTTGTTTTATATACCTAGTTTGCCACGTAAGACAGTTTTTATTCGAAAAAATCTACAAGGTGTAAATTTAACAGTCTTGTTCTGCTCCTGATCGAAACGACTATATCCACAAATAAATTTGGATTTGTATAAATGTCCTGCACAGAATTTTGCTTTTCATGCTTAATGGGGTATTTGGGCCTTGTTGGGGGCAGCATTTCGGAGGCTGACGATGCCTTGTAGTGTTTCAGAAACATCGTTTCGGGCTGCCTTGCGAACGACTACAGGGAAGATGGATACGGTAAAGACTTTGCTCCGAGTTATTCCGTTCCCTTTTCCATGGAGATTAATCAGCATATAGGTTAGGACCTGTGGGCAGCAGCATTTTGTGTTTAGTTTGGTTCCCCTAATCCTGGGACGTGTCACGAATGTTGGTGGCAAAGAACGGTATCCATGTCCCGCCCTTCTTTAAGCAAATAAATATGAGGTGACAGTAGTGAATGCGGAAAGGTTTGAATCATAAGTTTACAGATGATCAACTAAAGCGTCTGCCATCATAATGAATTAAGCTGATCGGAGACGTTTTTTCTTTGGGGCAATACAGCATACAAAATGTTTGCATCAGAGCTAAAAGTGTGGACGTTTTGGCTTGCTCATAATATCGGCAGAAGTGCTTAGTAACGATGAGCTAAAATATTCGCAGCAAGTTGACAAAATCGGTGCTTGGAATGTTAGTTGATGGATCCTCTTTTCATCTAAATGCACTAAATCTTCACACTCTTGAAAAAGGACCTGTTTTTGGGCATGAAATTATTTATTAAAATCCACTGGGCCAATTTCTTTATCCTCTCAATGTGCATCACTCGAGATTTTGCGGCCGGAATCGCCTGCAGCATCATCCTCGCACTCGGCATCTGTTTCTGAGACACGAACTTCCTCCCTCTTGACTGCTCCTTTACATTACGTATTTGGCTGAATCTATATGTACCGTTCTTGAGCTCCGCTCACTTCCGCTCGTACTGCAACTTGGAGCCTCTGCGCTTCACAAACGTCGTTCCAGCTGGGCTACTGCTGATGCTATATATTTCCAGTTTTCGCATTTGAGCCATTTCGGCATCACGGTGTACATATTACATTCCTCAAGTTTCGTCAACTCTTTCCGTCTTTGTTCTATGAACTCAGATGGCTATCAGCAAAGGTTTTATAATCCTACTGCAGACACTTTGAAGGGCCCCGCAATGAACGTTTTCAATATACCCCCGAATCCAAAATATACCTCGGGATTTGCAGGTTGCCTTTGAGCCTGCAGATGAAAAATTAACCACATGCCACCAAGGTGCATGCCAATTGTTAGTACTACCGTCTAAATACGACGCATAATGGGAAAGAAAAGCTGTCTGCCGCCGTGTTTCAGCAATGGGATAGGTAGCAGCCCAAATAGCCTTAAAATCCAGGGCAAGCAGCACAAAGATTACGGCTCCCGATGATATCATGGACATGAATTCAGTTTCAAACCCCACAGTATTACGTGGTCAACAGCACCAGTGTTGTTGGCCAGATATAGCAGGGAAGGCGAAAGATGGAGAAATACGAATGCAGGGTACTGGGTACATTCGCAAAAATTAGGCCCACTGTGGCAATCTGCAATGTAATCTGACGGAGCTCGGAGGATTGTTTCTAAGGTTTCATCATGACAGGCGTTAGAATCATACTAACTGACCATCAATCCTCCAAAAGAAACCAAGCGTTTCTGGTCTGCAATAGCGCTCTCATGCATCTCGGCTTTTTGAACATTTCCAGCCACGAGCTGCCGCAAGCTCAAAAAATCTTATTGTACCCCTGCCTTGCAACCCAAACAACACAGAAGAAACGTAGCACCGGGGCCTCAGTCAAGTAAGCAGCACCATTGACGGGGACAGTGGTTGAGCTTGCGAGCGCATTAGCTAATTCGAACTGAAACTGGAATGGCCGGAATTCAATGCACATTGGACTGCTGCTGCCCAGACATGCGGCAGACGGGATTTGTGCTGACCTTATAGCAAGTCTCGATAACCGACCTGTTCTAATTTGGAATTCAACGTGATGTGACGCATGACTTCACACTAGGTTATGTTCAATCATTTGGAGGACAACAAACTGGATTTCCTTGGACGACTTGCGAGTAAATATGTCTAAAGTTTCATAGTTCACTGCTACAACTTTCGTCTCCTTTGTTCTCATTTCCATCTGTGCTCTTTTTGCCAAATAGAGGAGGACAAGCATATCTGCGAACAGTCAAAATTCAGGTCGTTTCCAGTTGCAGTTCCAGTTTAAGTAACATTACAGATGCATGATCTTCCAGGTTCTGGGTTCGACAGCTCGTTGGATCTGACGATGCTCCGACAATATGAGGGTGGAAACAATTAATGAGATGCTTTCCTGTCGACCATCTTCCCAATCCCACAATTCAGATCTGTCCTCTCCAAACACAGCTACCCATGAATTGTCTAGTCTTCCTGTGAGTTCGCGTACTGGCCCGACCTCGACCACTTTTTCCAGTAACTTGTTCCAGCCACTCACCACTCGTATGGCAAACGATTTGCTTCTCAACCCGGTGGTTACGTGTTCTCGCACAATCGTTTTACCGTTCCCTCTAAGGTTATCGTTCCCCCTTATCTGGAATAGGGCTCCACGGTGACCCCATAACCCGGCCAGACCCTTAATGATCCTGAAGGCTTGTATTAAGTCAGCTCTTTCCCCACATCTTCCCAGGGAACACAAGTCAAGCGCCTACAGCCTCTGCTCATATCCCATGTGCCTCAAATGCCCGAAACACCGTGAAAAAACACGCTGAACCCGTTTCAGCATTTTACTATCTCTCACCATATATGGTCTCCATACTTGGACAGAGTATTCCAAGTGCGGTCGGACAAAAGCCTTGAACAGTGGCAGAGGAACGTCAGGCGTCCTAGATCCTACGGTCCTCTTAAGTTGGCGTAGGGTACACCATGCATTCTTGGCTGCTTCTGATATTGCAGATTAGGTTTGAAGTCTACACTTACGACTATTTTAGGATCCCTTGCCTGTCGAGTTTGTTCCGTCGCAACCTGATGCCCAGGCGGGCCCATGTGCCAAGGGGAATTCGCCTCTTCTTCCATGGACCGCTGACATTGGTCCAAGTTAAACGGAAGATCACAGCTCACTGACCGCTGGTAAACTTTGTTCAGATCCCTCTGGATAGCCTCAGTGTTTGTTTTCCCTAATAGTTTGAGGTCTTTGGAAAACATCAGACACGGATTTTCCTATCCATTAGCAACGTTGATATACATAGGGAAGAACAGCCACACTAAGATAGACCCCTCAGGCACCCCGCTGTGTAACAGTCCTCTGTCTGATAGACGCCCCTCAACTCTCACCCTGAAAGATCTGCCCCTCGGACTTTGTACTATCCATTTATTCGCCTTAAGATCAACTCAGAAAGCCTTCGCTTTCTGGTTAAGAAGTCTCTGCTTCACGAAACCACAGGCCTTCAAACCATGGAATACAACGCAGAGCACGAGAAACAACTAAAACTCCGAATTTCTGAGCATTTCACCAACGGCACTTTGGTGGTCCAAGAAATTTGGCATTTAGGAAATAATTTTGATTCAGCTCGGGATTTGCGCGCACCATTTAGATTATTGGGATGCCTCTGAGCGGGGCGGCGGCCGCCACATCAAGAGGAATACTAGCAATAAGACGGAACTTCATTAGATCAGTTGCATTTTTATTGGACAAAAATTACCGCTTAATTTGGCGTTGGAATACATTTGTCCCATGATCCGGAGAACAATGAAACCGATAAGCACTGAAGTTCTGCTATCCTTTCGCAGACCAAACTGCTGTGGTTAAAAGATGTACCAGGCAATCGGATGTCTATTCCCATCCAAAGGGTACATGAACTGAATTATTAGTCAGCGGTCCGCCTGTGTGTGACCCTCAGATCGCTCTGCTGCTATGTGGGTTGGACCATTTTGTCATAGGGTTTGAGTTTGATCCCTAAGTCAACCATCTACTTCGGTTTGGGCAGCGGAATAGTGGCAAGCCCGCAGAGGACTCGTGGATCCCGATGGATGGGTGGTGGTCCCTATCTCCCATCCAACTACCGTGTGTTGTGACCTCTACACATCTTCTTCTTTCTGCTTTTTCGCCCATTGTTTTCGTTTCTCACCATGATTCGCATGGCACACTGTATTCAGATTTGTGCAGAAACTGTGTAATATAGTCTCTACACATCCGTATCTGCGCTTCGATTGATCCCGGGATTTCTGTATAGGTGTCGGAAACAAGCCGGTTTCCAAATTGATTGGGTCGTTTGGTTAAAAAATTAATTTACTATAAATCTTAGGAAACTGGCACATTTTCTGTTTACCCACGATTGGATATCCGCGGGACCTCTTAGTGGGTGTGCTAAGACCAGAGACACGAGACTGCACATCTCACCTGGTTACTATTATCTCCGCTGCGAATTTACACGCTCAGCGAAGAGCGCTCGAAGGCAGCATTAGCATAAGATTGCAGACCGCATGAAACCACAGCTGCTGTTCGAGATCTCAGGAATCTTTTCAGACTCATGCGATCTTCGGGAAAGACAGAACCCCACCCTCTTCGGTTTGTGACGGCAGTGGCCACTCCACATCAGGATGCGAACAAAGATGGAGCGCCAGTTGCTCCATCGCCCTCCCTTCGAGTCCATCTGTGTAAAATCACCAGCTGATGTTGGGCTATATGAAATTGATTTTGAGCCTCTCGAAGACTTGAAGATCAGTCGTTCAGATAGCGAAAAACGAGAAGTCACCCAGTGAGGATGGCATTCTAATCAAAATCTTCAAATCCTGTTTGTCAATTCTGCTGAATCCACTAATTAAGCTGTTTGGTTGTATCTGAGACTTTAAAATTTTTCCCAAGTTGTGGACAACCTCTATTCTACTCCGTATACCAAAGAGGAGTGACAAGACTGCATGCGTGAACTGTAGAGGTGTCAGTCTCTTCGACACAAGAGCCAAGCTCTTTGCAGCCGTTCTGCTAAACCGCTTTGTTGCTGTTCGAGAAGCACGGATACGCTCTACCCAGTGCGGCTTTTGACGAGGAAGAGGTTGTATTAACCATATCTTGTCACTACGTCGAATGACAGAACAACGGTATAATTTACAGCAACCCACCACGGCTTACTTAATCGACTTTCATGCAGTATTCGATTCTGTTGACAGACAGTTACTCTAGAACATACTTCGAAGCGACGAGGTGCCGGAAAATTACGTTAGGCTATTAGAAGCATACTACCCCAACACAGGCGCGCTTACGGTGAAGAGTATCCAGATTTACCCCTTGACTCAGCTGTTCGTCAGGGTTTCCCGCTGTCACCTGTTTTTATTGAGCTTTGCCATAGAATGGATAATGCGTCGTATCCTCAATAAATTTCGAGATACACAACTTGGCCACGGTTGCTGGGTCACTGACTTCTAGTTCACCAAAAACATTGTTCCGGGAGAGGAGCATGCCACTGTGCAGCCGGTTCCAGACCGAATTGTATGCTAGGCCATGACCGTTGGTTTGGAAGTGAGTACACCAAAAACAAAGTTCTTCACAAGACCTGCCACTTTTTATCCACATCAACGGCGACACGTCGGAATGAGTGCTTCACTTCACGTACCTGCTATCCAACCGAACGGCCAAACCAGAGACGAAATTAGGCTCTGCGTGGACTGCGCCAAGAGACTTTTCCTGTCACTTCGCAAAGCGTCGTGGTCTCGCAACGGAAAAAGCTGCGTATTTACGGAGCCGCAGTCCGCCCAGCATATATATCTTTACATATATATATATAAATGTATATATATACATATATAAATGAGTATGCTGCTACTCACAGTTACCCCTATTTTATTCAACCTCTCTTCTGTCCCCAGCCTGCTCATGATGTCCCCACTGCTAACACACTCGATACTCGCAACGGTTAATCGTCAAATAGCGGGGTAAGTGGATTCCAGGCTGCTAATGTACATTTTCTCAAGCTTCGTCAGCTTCTAAATCTCGGTTCCCTTCAACAGGATATCCACACGCCTTCTGTGGTCTCAGCGGTGCCTGCTTGCATCTGACAGCTCATCGCATTTCGACAACAGGCCAAAAGGCGTGTTTGGCTCTGACAATGCACTCAATCTCGATTGATACTGATCTGGGTCCGCGTCATGTTGAAACGGACAGTACGAATTTCAGGATCGAGTACTTTCGAGTAGAGATAAGAGTTAGTAATTCAAGCTAACTGCGACATTGTCCTCGTCAAAACGCATTGTGTATCACGTTTCCATACTTCAGGGAGACGAAGCAGCGTCAAAGCTGTAGGTTCAACTGCGGTGGTACGTGCAATAGTCTTGAGTGAGAACCTGAAGTGGCCCTTTTAAGACTAGATTGTCCAGT
The DNA here is from genome assembly GCA_008360955.1 of Fasciolopsis buskii. NCBI lineage: Eukaryota > Metazoa > Platyhelminthes > Trematoda > Plagiorchiida > Fasciolidae > Fasciolopsis > Fasciolopsis buskii. The sequence goes on along the minus strand of LUCM01002461.1, from coordinate 1,260 downwards.
TTAACAATCGTTATTGGCGCCCATGAGAACTGCAGGAAGCAGTCGGGGTCCAGAATGGGGGATATGTGAATGTTAAGCGGCATGTTTATTTGTTATCTCGGTCATATGCTCGCTACAAGACTGGGCGATGCACTAACATGTAAAAAGACGAGTTCCATGACGAAGTCGTTCCTCGTGTTGAAGAGAGTCTAAAGACACTAACAAGTATTGGGTAGCAGTAAGGCTTGATTTCAGCTGGCACAAGTTGGAACCAACTGACGCTGTATCGGAAGCGTGCTTAGGTGGGCGCTCAAGGGGGGGAATCAAGGGGTACACAGAGGGAGGTAAGATGTACTGGCGGTGCGTCCCGGAGATCTGTCGTGTATCTTATATTATATCTTTTATTATCGTAGTTATGATTTTCGACAGTAGCATGTTCACGTCCGCACAGCGACATTGCGTTTCTAATCTCGACATGGTACTGCTGAGTTCAAGAATCGACCCATAGTTGCGCAGTGAGGAGGCGGAGGGAGCGCGGGGGGGGTGTGCGCGGGTTCTCGTCCAGAATTGGTAGATTATAATATGGACCACGTACGTCGAATCGGACATGCGTTAGTGTTTAATGCGATTGTGGCTGCAGCGCAAATGCCATCGACGCAGGAAAAAAACCCAACTGGGCGTTCGTAATGCTTGCCCTGAATCACAAGGCTAGCCTCAATAAAACCGCTTGCCTTTTCCCCAGAGTTGCACATTCCTATAAAAGTGGTGAATATCCAAGGAGAAAAGGGAATGGACCTACGCAGGTGGGAAAAACATAAGGAATGCAACTGGTAGCCAGACAAACGAGACACAGTCTAAACTCGTAAGCATAAGCCGCACTTTCGTAATCATTTCTCGTTCGATTATGAGAAATGACAAACCATCGCTCTTTACTTTTTTTTTATTATCTATGTATCATTTACTGACATGGGGAGATCCCTAATGTCGTTGCCAACAGCCTAGTTGACGAGTTCTTTCGGACCCCAACCACAAAGACGTGGAGACCCACTTTACCTAATTTCTGCTGGGTACTAGTTCTTTCTATCCCACGCGCCAAAGTCATCTGTTTGGCTCTCCAGCATGTAGCTTTCTTTCTTTTCTGCCATTTCTTGGGAGGAACAGACGATATTAAAGGGCATACGCACCACATGGCCCACCACCGTAAAGTCTACTGTTTCAATTCGGTGAACATTAGCTACTTCGGCTCAGAAGTGGCATCCCAATACGCAAATTCATTCCATC
>LUCM01002460.1:47095-100810 GCA_008360955.1 Fasciolopsis buskii | reverse complement strand
GGAGAAAGACGAGTTTTACGATAACCTAGTCACTCTTGTTCGGAAGAGCATAGAATCGGACATTGTAGTGGTAGCAGGTGATTTTAATGTACAAGTTAGAAAACTGAGTGCATCGGAGGCCTGTTTAGGTGGGTGGTGCGCCTTGCCTGCACAGCGAACAGACAACGGGGAAAGACTTTTCCAATTCTGTGCAGACAATCATTTATTCCTATCTAGTACGAAGTTCCGACACAGTTCACGTCGCACTGCGACATGGAGCTCTAACTGGACAGGTACTTTCAGTCAGATTGACTATATCGCAGTTAGCTACCGTTGGCGCGGTTCTGTCCGGAACTGTAGATCATACTGGCCGCGTTTGTCGAATGGGACTATGCGTTATTTTAATGAGATGGCGTAGCCTCGGCGCTCTCAATTAGATCCACACTGATGCCGGCAGCATCAGAATTGCAGCCGCAGGGTCTCCAAAAGCCGGTAATGAAGCTTCACGTACGTACTAGGTAGGATGTTAGTCGGACAAGGGAGCTGAAATCTTGAATGCGAGCCTCTTGAATATAACACGTCGATGATTATGGCCTTCAGTGCATGAGCTAATCACCGCTGGTAACCTACACGCATCAGTGGTCACACAGTGAATGTGGCTAGTTTATAGGGAAGACGAAGAAGGGAATCAGGCGTGACTGACTGCGGAATCCGAAGAATATGAAGGAAACGGGTGGGAAGGAGAGTAGTGCGAATCACTAGGGGCACTAACGGTTGTGTGGTGGGGGGTCGCTTTTTTGAATACGTGCTGAGTGAAAAATGTTCACACAATGTCACTCATTCATGGTTGTGTAAGTTGTGGACGGTTATATTACTCGGTCGTCAGGTCCACAGAAGGCCTTTTTTATTCGAGGCTGCACTTTAGCCATTGCGTGTTCAAGCACTTTCTGCAAGGTAGTAGAATCATTCCAGACGAGCCTCTGACCAGTTGATCGATCCTTCCGCCGCTTCTGAAATGCCTTGCTAGGTCAGCGGAACACGACAAGGGGCAATGGCCCTATTTGGTTGGCGGGCCACTCGCCAAGTCACGGTGCCCGCCAATTTTTTAGGCAGTTCGCTTTTCAGGCGAAAATCCAACTTGTCAACGGCCTCTTATTCGGTGGGCTTGAGCCTATCTTATTCGTGGTTAACCACCTGGATAGTAGCTGCTTCTTTATCCGCCACCCAAGGATGTGCTCATTGGCAGGCAGCCCTGCCCCTGGGTTTGGTGTAACGCGAACCGCTCTCTAACATTCGGCTAATTTCATATCTCGGAGGCTGACTAATTACGTTGGGTAACACAGGCTAGAACAAACGTTTACTCCTTTGGACCATAGGCGATGCACATTCTCGTCTACTAGCTTCCTTGGAGTTTGGCTAGACCAGTTCACCTCGGAATTCTGAGTAATCTCAGATGTGGATGTATACGACGAATATAGATGTTTTGTCGGCACAGGATGTGCTTTAAACAAGCAGCCTTGTTAAAGTTGGAATTAATTATTTGCACGTCATTATTGAGGGTCCGACTGATTGAAGATCTTTCGCATGACTATTTCAGTTTCTCCCGTGTTTCACGATCGATTTTCATACCCAAAAGCATCGTCCTGTGGGGCTTGTTAGGGTTGGAACATAGTTTAAGGTAATCAGTAAAAACCTTAACCAGAAGTACATCCTGAATCAGTCGAGTAAGATTGTGGTCCGAGTCCACGAGATAACGCGATGTGCTCAAATACCGCAATCGGTGGCGTTTCCGTTTGTCTCTGATTCTTTTGATTTTTCTTTCAATGTTGCTGGGTAGGAACCCAAATCGGAGCACGTTAGTTCAAGGTTGCAAAAACCAAACTGGGTTCTACCGGGTCTATTCTGTTCTACCAGAGTAGCTTTGTAAGGATTCTTATGGAAAAATAGTTTCTAATCATCCCTTCACGTAACACAACTTACCGAGGATCAGCTAGAAAAATCTATTGCATCATATTTGAATTCTCTCTCACAGCCAACATATGCCTTAATAGTTCGCATAACTCGTCATTTGGTCACAAATTAGTTGTATTCGAACGCGCGAACACTGCGGCGTCATGAAAGCTTCCGGATCACGCTTTCTTCTTAGCATGCGATGGTAGCTGTGGTAAGTTCATAGTTCGTTTTGCCGTAGAAACTGGAAAATTCGGTCGACTGCATGACCACACGGTTTTTTGTGAAGGAAGCTGGAAGATTCTAACAGCTGGTAGTATGGATCCTATATTATCTTCAAAATGCATTGCAACATTAGCCAAAACTGGTACATCAATCAAGATGATTAAGTCCCGAAGTATAGTGGAACTAGTCGGTGACTAGCCATGGACCCCAGCTTCGCTGTAGATTAGTGGTAACAGTCACTGGTCTTGACGGAAAGGTTACGTCGCTCATTGGAGTTGTAAACTGGAATTTCAAAGCATGTATGGTGGCCTTCATCATACCTTTGTTTTTCGTGGCTGTCTTACCACACCCATTCACAAGGTTGCATGCCATTCCGTTTAGTTTTATCAGAGGTTACCGAAATCTGTAACCGAGAGGCCTGAAGTGATACGGAACAGCGTAAGGCCTCAATGGATCCCTCGTAATAGTAATGTGGAGCAACAGTGGTTTGATACTTGCAACCGTGGAGCTACTTTTCCAATTTTCGTGCGCACCAAGATGTGAAATATTATCTCCATCGTCACTCCAAGTCCAATTGTTTCGCCCTTGCAGAGCGTTCTAGTCAGTGTACTTAGATAGTGTTCGAAGTTTGAATCGAGTACTGAACGAGATTTACATCAACCACAAACCATTTTTAGATAGCATGGCAGAGGGTAGGGTGCGACAGCAAACAATAGCATCCTCAATAAACGAATTAATTGGGCTGATTACTTAGACGAAATTTGTTAATGGAGACAAAAACGGAACACGGAACTATAGATAACAACTATGACAGAACGTCACTGGCTCAGTCCAAAACGGTGGTTCTGCTGGGGGAGAACAAAGATCACATATCTGGATCGGATCCGGTTCCAGACGGTTTAGCCCTTAGGCCAACTTGATTGGCGGCCCTCGGTAGGGGTCACATCGTTGCAACCAATTAAGTTCGAGGGACTGAAATCAACAGGTCGCTGGTGGAACGGCTGGTAGAAAGCCGTATTGTTGGCCATTCGTTTATTCTTGTTCGGGGAACGAACGCAATTGGTCGATGACAATCTCATATTTCTCAAGTAATATGCAGATTAATGGTGTGATCATTCGGTTAGGCGAATTTGAGGCTTTTGGTACCATAAGTCTTGGAATAATGGTTCTATGGAGTGGGGAATACAGAAAAGTTGGCCATCTATGGAACAGATATTTCCGGGGTGATGGATGAAGACCCTCCGAAACCCATGGTTTGGGTGTGTCAAGGCGGCTTGAGGAATTCTGCTATTACTAGTGTCGCATAAAGGTATGAATAGTACTGAACCGAGGGAGTAGACAAACGTGATAAGTGAGAAATAGAAGCGATCCGAGGCGTAATTCCTACCTATTCACGAGTTGCTTACTAGCGGTGTATAGCTGTACAGTCCAATAACTGTGGAGAAATTAGTGGGGAATTCAATGTACGATAAGCAGAATATTGGGAACCTTGCCTTAATCTTGAATCGTAGATGAACTTTCGGCTGTCAGGGTTCTTTTATTCCGTCTTTATGTATATTTGTTCCATGGTACCCGTAGCGGTGATTGATAAATGTTGCGCTAGTGATCCTGCTGGACTGTTCGACAGTTCAGCGGAGAAAGAACTTTTAGTTGAATCGCTGTTGCTGTTGCCTGGAATAATACAGATTCAGGATCCATGCACAACTGAGTTTTTGTTGAGGTACACGGAATGTGACGGAATTAACCGAAACGTCTTGGCATGGAGTTAACATGCAATTCTTGGGCGGATCGACTGGCCTAGCCAATGTTTGTCTCAGAAAAGTCTCGGCGTCCCCTTAAGAGAAAGTGGCAATAAATGAGTGGCTGCAGCTAAAGGTTGATGAGCATTCGTATATCATTTCTTGGAATCATTCTTACCTTCCGTTACCGTCAGAATATCACTCCACTCTGCTAAGCTTGAGCGATAGTGCAGTTTTTGGGTCGAAATTGTTCTCTGTTCAAATTCATCTGATGTTTGTGCCTAAGAGCACCCAGCTTAGCAGATGTTGAACAAAAGCCGTCGAGGTTAATCATGTGATTTTTTTGAGCTCAGTCATGAATCGGTATAGGTCGGTTACATGTGGGTAGGTCAATCGTTTGTCTCATCTTGTTGCTCATGCTGAGGTTTCCGTTTCGCGCCGTGAAGCGATTTAATCAGCGGGATGTACCAACAAGTTTCGGTTGTGGGCGTTGAAATCTACGGCAGTAATATGAGTATGGGTTGCAATCAAGGGCTCAGTGCTGCAAGATAAATCAAGGGTGAAATCACCGTAATTGAGAAAGTCGATAAACCATCGATAGCTAATGATCGAAGAAAAAATCAATGGGTTCCATCAGCTCAAATTCGCAGCTGGAAGCCTGATGATATGGTAACCGAGGAGTGATTTTTGAGGAGAGACGTAGTAACTGGGCCCGAAACTAAGGTTGAGGTCCACGTAGGTCTGCGGCAGATCCGTTATGATGTATCAGGCAACGGTGGAATTATTTGCTACGGCAGCATCGCAGCACAATCCATTCAATATTCACCACGCGCCTGTCATTAGAGAACTGACTTTAAAAACTATTATAACAAATGAAGGCAATAAAAAATGAAGTTAAAGAACTTCAGTTTAAGAGCAACGCATTTCAACTAATGCGACTTGGATGTGACGCACTTCATCTGACAACCAACCTGGACAATAATAACCAGCACTCTCACTTTCTTGATAATTGCTCGAGTTGCCCTAACTTCACATCTGATTCGTTCGTTAACTAACAGTGCAAAAGGTTAGAGCGTTGAGTGGTTGTCAGGGAAGTCATTTGCCAGTTGAGATGTATATTGAAATACGTGGACATAACTTCTGTCTGTGTCACTTCCTCAGTAATTTGTTTTTCCAATTCATCTTTCGTGGAAAATCTGAGTGCCAAACTTGCTAAAGTACATTGTTTTCTGCACACTAGGTATTTACTGTTTACCGTCTGGTCCATTCCATTTTGTACTATAGCGTGATTTTTAGCAGGTGAGTATTCACTCCCTTGAGACGAATTTAAGCGATTCCTTGTTTTGACATAGTGCCTGTGAGAGCTAACCCTGAGCAAACACTTATTTGGACATTTTCATGTCCTAACTACCCTTCTAAACTACTTCTTGAGCATAGGGCCAGTGATTTGACAGTTTGTTTTGAGGAAACTGCTTTTGTTACCTTGTCTACGTTGTGCCCAATTGCGTAGGTAGGTGACACCTCTTTTGTTATCACAACTAAGCTGCTATTTATTCTACAAAATTTTCTCAGGGCCTACTGTGACAAACACCACATGAAGACTTTGAACACAGCTGATTTTGGGAAGGTGATGAAGCGGGCATTCCCCAATGTCAAGCCACGCCGTTTGGGTCAACGCGGACAGTCGCGGTATGCTTTATTACCCTTGGTTGATTTATTTGGTTTCCACACCACATTCCATACCATGCCCCACATTGATTGGGAATTATGCCAGATTATTCGGGACTGTCATTTAATTGAAATATGATCCATCCTAAGTGGGTACATTTGCTTGTGCGTACTGTGAATGCAGATTATTTGTGTTGCTGTACAATTTACCAGCCGGCAAACGCTTGACAAATGATCTGTTTTTACTGAAATCCTAATGTTTTCAACATAATCCATACTTATTTCATTACACTTCCAAAACAATACTAGCAGTATAGTTCATTTGACCGACCATTCTGGTCACCACCTCAACGCACCACCGCTTATCTGAATTTTTATTTATTTCCATGCCTCGTATAGATAACTGTCTTAAGTCTGTTCAGGTTGACGACGGTAAGTGTTGCAAATCAGAAAGCAATGGTATTTTCAGCCTTATTTACCTGCTTACGACCCATTTTCTAGGGTCCTGAAAGCGTATAATAGTTGGATACAAAATGTTTGTTTTTGAGTAAATGTGCTGTTTTTGTCCAATATTTCAATAAGAATAGGCGAAATTAGAAAGCCTAATTTTTTGGATGCCGTAGTTATTATGAGTATCACATCCCAGCACCGCCTTAATCACTGACGATAGATGGTGAAATAACCAGCATTGTGACCGACCAGTCATCACTCGTCACACTATCTAGTCCGTTGTGTCCTAGTTCCCTAATCAGAGGCAGTTGGTATTAGCTTATTGTTCCAAGATTTCTTTTGCTACTATTGGAGGGTCTGTTGTACTGTCAAGAAGTGCTATTAATTTACCTGGTCATGGATCATTATGGTAAGCGGGATGAGTGGTCTTGACTGCCAAAGTTGACTCACGTGACCATGATAAGTAAAAACCAAACGGAGCGTACACATTTAACAAACTTGTTTGGGAGTATATTGCGATTTATCTCAGGTTTTATTCTTGAATTCTAACATGCCTGCTGATTTTCTTCTATCTTTTATTTCTTTTATTAATGAAACAACAATTTACATCAATTTTCAAGAAAGGGGCCGCGGCCTGCAGAGGGCTACCAAGTTTAGAAGTCGTCCGGCGATGAGAGGACTCGAACCCGCGACCTACACGTCCAAACACCCCGACGTTATCCGTTTGGCCACCGCCGGCTACTACTTTTCTTGGTTTTTTTGCTCACAATTATGCTTCCAGATATGACCAAAGGGAATTAGGCGATCCTACGTTGGCTGGAATTTTATAATAACAATTTTAAAGCAGCAGAAATCTTGATTTGCATTAAGGGTGGTCTTACCGTCAAGATCATTCAGGCGGGCTGCGGTGATTACTTGTTGCTTTCACGATACCACAGAAACACGCTAGTGAAACTTTAGTTTCGTGGTACTTCGATTTTGCGAATTGTGATCTGATTAAAAGCCTTGTTTGATTCGGTTTTTTAGCCGTCCTTCATGTTTCAAACCAAACGAAACCACTTGCTCAGTGCATGAGAAAACTTCGTGGTGCATGCTTTAGAGACAACAAATCTATCAGGTCAAATGTGGAAAACGTTTCTAGTTATGTGGACGTTAACTATGGCGTGGGTTCTCCACCTGAATCCTTTTCCTCAAATTAAAATGGCTCAGGAAGCTAGTCACACAAGGCACGACATGTGATCGTCTTGCGAAACATTTGGAGCTACTGAGCATGGCATTTCGAAGACCGGCTAATTTTGTTTATGGGCAAAGCAAGCGGCTCGTAAAAGCATGCGAAAAGTCATTTCTCTAACGAAATAATGATGATATAAACAGATTCTTCACAGAATTTTCATTGTTTTATACCGGCCCATTAAAGTGAGTGGATTCTTCAGCACATCAGATTAAAGGATGCTGTGGAAAGGCGGAATTCATCCGAATGGTGACGAAAGTGTTCTCTGAATTCTAAGACAAGAAGCGTCGTAGTTTTTACGATAGAAACTTCTTGTTGCGTTTCATGGTAAATTAGTGGACAAACCATCTCAACTAGTGGCTTTTCCCCTGCTTAATTTCAATCTTACGAAAGCACCTCTCACTCTAGTCTGGTTCATTTAAAGTTCACAGCCCGATGTTGTCCAAGACGTGTTTGATATTCTAGTTATGTAATTTAATGGGCTACCTACACATCCGATTGGACATCGAAATTCTAACACCTCATAGTTTGTGAGATAAAAATGATCTCACATTCGAGTTTTTGGGCCGTAAGTCGAAACCATCTGAAAATTTGCTAAATAGCAGTACTAAGCCCATCGATTTTCAATACGCGTTGTTTTTTTAACAAATATTTTCCATCCAGAAGACTCGTACTGCTTAACGGGTAAAGTTTTCAGACGTTGGCAAAATTGTGACAGGCTGAATTTCTAGCACATCTGCCCGCTGAATAACCGAAGCATGTGGTTTATTGTTTCAAAACTTTCATTTTCCCCAGAGTAATAACTATGCTAACTTGAATACTTTGTTCTTTGTGCTCTTTTATGATATGGCTGAAGCATAAATGTACTGAAAGTGGTATGCTTTATAGCGATTAGGGGCCACTATACGGAGGGAAGGATAAGTGACAACCGTAACCCTGAGACTTCGAGTGGCATAGGACCAAATCAGGTTTCAGTGGGTCAAGTTTGGTAGCGAGCTGTGTGATGGCAAATTCCCGTCTATCACTAAAGTGACCGGCGGATGTGACGTTTTTGGGGCAGATGCTTAACCCACTTGGCCGCCGCCCGTCGCGTGTTGGATCGAAAAACGGTCGTATGATGCCTGTTGGTTGTGTCTCGGCAAGTTCCGTAAACATTGGCATGTTTGATTCTCTCCCACGATTGGTAACTGATTATACGTTTGTAAGTGGTGCTGACGATAATGACATCAGTTTTTCATTCTTCACGTTGTATCATTATTCACAAACGCGTACAGTGCCTCCAGAAAATACCCAGGCCTACGCGTTAGTAGTGCAGTTAGTGGTATCGTGATGGATAGATGTCTCATTGGTCTTCGATTGAGTGATACTTATGAAAAACGAACTCCTAGAATTTGTTTTATTTTTCCTCGAGAACTCGGTTTAGTGTGGAAATATGTCTACTGGGGCATTATTACAACCCCTGGTTTCTTCCGAGATTATTCTTACCTTTGTCCACTCTTCATCAGTTGACAAATCGTTTCTGGCACATTTCATCATTTGTGGTCACACAGTGTCCCATTTGTTTTTTTACCCTGTGGATTTTGTGCGTGTCACATGCACTAAGTTCCAGTGTGATATCACGGTTCGATACAGTGTTAGAAATAGGAAAAATATCAGTCGACGTGTTCTAGCTCTTCGTCACTATCTGTTGAATGCACAATATTTTACGATCCTGGTCTTCATTAACCGTCCGGACGAATTGACATTGACACATTTATCAAAAAGCTGCACTTTTGTTGGTTTTGCCTGCATGGGCGCTTATTGCCGTTTTTCTTTTGGACGACTGCTCGGTTGTTGTGCCTACATCTGCGGGTTCAATTGATGCCATTTCATCTCTGTCTTTGTGTCAAATGTCTTCTTAACCGCAGTAGTACTACTTGCACTCGGATGCCTTGGTCTACGCCGCTATGGGAACAATTGCCCTACCATTTTGGTAAACCCCATAATTTCGACCACATTTCACAATGCGTATGCAACCGAGGTTGTCCCGATGTGATTCGTTTCTGAACCCGGGGGACCACATTCCGTTCATTGTCGTCTCGTGGACACGTCTCATACTGCGCGGTGTTCTGTTCCGCCGTTTTCCCCCACCGTAATATCAGTGCACACAAACACTGGCTGCTTGGTGCAGACTGCGTCCACTTTGTCATTGCGGTCAACCTTGATGTCGTTTCGACATTGCACGTGTGTATGTATGCATGTGTGTTCATGTTTGTCTCATGCAGCTGGGCTGATTGTTGAGGTCGACCGCGTGTTTGTCTTTCCGTTTACTCGGATTTCCCCGGCTCCTACGGCACACTTGCATTGCGAAGTGTTTGCCTAGAATGCCTTTTCAGTGTATCGATCACGGTCTCGCAGAAGCTAATGTTCACACATCTTTTCGAAACAAAGGATACGGAGTCAGTCGAAGTCGTGCCCAGGTACTTTAAACTTTGAATCCTGTCCAACATATGCCGTATCAATTAAGTGGACAAATCTGAAATTTGTTTGCGTATTCATAGCGAAAAGGATGCTTTTCATGTCACATGACAAATAGTTCATTGCATCATTGACCGACCACTGAAATCTGGAACCTAGCAGGTTAATGACGGAAGCACTGCTATGGTCAAAAGTACCGTTCTGGTCATATGAAATCGTGCTTCAACTAATAGTCCCTCGGTTAGCGCAGCTAATCTGTTTTTGTAACATGCCATTTTATCGTTTGACTGTGAAGTAATCTTCAATGGGGCGTTCGTTTGATCATGTTAGGGAACACTAGATTAAACTTCTTCCTGTAAATTTCACGGAGGTTGTCATTGCCTAAGCGACTAGTTTAGAACTTTTAAAACTAGTTAACTTCTTCCTGTTGGATGCAATAAGGCCTCTTGACACGAATGCATATGACTTTCCAGAATGCATGAGAATTCGGACAACTTATTAACACCACGATGGATGATGCATTCGTATATATGATTGCTATCGAGTTCTTTCGAGTTGGGCTTTTCCGACCATTTTGTTCAGTTGCATTCCCATCAGTGTTGTTTTCAGCCAGGTTTGTTTGGCGAGAATAAACTATGATCAACAGATTTCCAATCTGAACTGTCCAGCTTCACCCATTATACTGTACATGTTGCTTTGTTCATTAATACTTTTTACAGATACTGCTATGGAGGTATGCGGAAAAAGGTTGAGGTTAAGCCACCTTATCTCCCGGATTTGACCGATGAGGCCCTGGGACTAACTGCTCCGAGTGGTTTAGGTCATTCAACCACGTCACCAGCTAGCAGTTCCGGTGCAAGTGGTGATGCCTCACAGAGACGCCTTACCTCGACTAGTCCTCTGATTCGTTTGCTTCAGACCAGTGAATCAGCCACTGATGGTTCTGCTTGGGCAGACGAAACATCCATACGATCGGTTTTGGGCGTCCGCGGTCCCGTGATAGTGGACGTCGCACATATTCTTCTGGAGTATGCACAACAAGTTTTGGGGATGCAGTTTCAGTCCTTATTTCATCTTGCACAACACTTGGTTTCGTATCGTTACGTTAACTCCCGATCTCGCTACGCTTTCTCTCTGATCGCACATGCTGCCAACGCTCAGTCTACGTCTTGTTCACCCCCTCCAACCGCAGTCCTGGCAGAAACACTCCAGAAAGGTACATTTTCAGTTAGGGATGTTACAATATTGCGTGTCTATTCGATTTGTACATTAGTTTTGTTGAAACTTCTCGTTTACTTCATTGCATTCTTTCTATGTATGAAACTCGCGAACGGTTGACATCGTGAAATCAATTTAACCCCATTCAGGAATAGCTAAGTCGGCTTTTGGTCGGGTGGGCAATGGACGACAAAAGTCTGGATCAAGCGATCGAGGGAATTTCGTGAAAGCTGATGATGGTGAGTGCAGCCTGCGTATTGATTTATATGATCCTCTTTAAATGGTCACATTGTTTAGCTATCGGACTTCTTTTGCTGCTGGAAGCGTCTGACCGCTCTTAGGGCAATACGCATGTCCTGTGGGTATCACGGTATTGTACCACATAGGAGCTAATCACTATTTTCCTTGTGCACATGTGTGTAACGAGTAATACATTGCTAATTGGTATCCAACACGCACTAGGATCGCAGTTTTCGAAGGGTCTGCCTAACCAACTTGAAAGACAGAGCAACAGAAAAACCAATGCGAGCCGAAGCCCAGTAAGCGTATCGGCCGGCATTAACACTTACATAACCAAATCCGGTAAAGCAGTCTACAACTTGCTTTTTACGGGTGTACGGCGTTTTTTTTACATGCATCATTGTAGTGGGAGGAGCATGCCCCATGGCAATTAAGGTTTGCTACATGTGAAGAGGGGGAGTGAAACTTAAACTGACAGAGCCAAATCAGATCTCCGTAGGTTAGGTGTTGTAGCGAGCCAGTTTTGTCGCAGGTGTCCTCGGGTTAGTTGGCATTGGATAATAGTTGCTTTGATGCTCTAGGCCATTGTAGGCTGAGTGATATCAGCGAATGTCGTAACGAACTCATTTGTTTTATGGTAACCATATCGAAGCTCAAATATGGTTAAGAAGTGTGTTTATAGATTTGCTTAATAACGGAAACTATCGGTCCGCGTATGCTTTCTAGTACACTTCCTTGTCCTGTAGTCATTTTTCACATTTCTACGGTTCTGTTGCAGATCTATCTCGAACTCCAACAAGGTTAACGGTTGGAGTTGGTTCTCCCATACCAACAACCCCAACAACCACCGCTTCCTGTGCGCCGCCAGACCATTCTGGGCACAATGCTGACCGAAGTGTCTTGGCTACTGGTACCGGTAACACCCGAGGCTTTTCCACCGCACTGTCCTCTTCTTCAGTTTCCCAATCTGATTTGACTTCAAACCAAATATCCGAATGTTCTACTCCCCAACAAAGTTTGGCGTATAGATCTTTTCCGACCAGCTTTTCGTCCCCACAAAACCAGATCGCGTCCTCAGCCAGTTCCAACACGTATGCTGCAGCTGCTCTGGTCTCACCGGCTTTGCAACATAGTTTCGCGCACTCCACTCAGGCCTATACGCAATCCACACCGGTTAGTGAGATTTATTCTTTCAGATTTTAATGGGTATTCTGAGCTGTCAAATCATTCAAGTTGACCTCCACTGTGTAATTACATAACCGTGTTAAACTTTATACAAGATTCATTTAACTGCTCCTCACAAATGTTGCTGGTCCGGGTCGTGTCAGCAATGATCGTCTCTTAAGATAGCTGCGAAATTGTCGTAAATTGGTTTGTTTTGCTGCATCAGGGACCTAGACGCTAAGTTCCAATTCCTGGGTTCAACGCGTACTTATTTTTCCAATGTTTTTCCTTTTTCGCCCTTTGTAAGTAATAGAACTTTTTAGTTTGAGTACTTCTAGGCGTTTGAAATTGCGTTTCATGCGATCTTGCATTTATGACTTTGTTCAATTTATTTGTTTGTTAGAACCCAATGCCTAAATTATGGGTTTCTGAGTTGATTTTTTTGCACTAGTGATCAGCAGATATTTTGCTGTCCTGAATTCCTGATAATCATACTGCACTTTTCGTGGTTCACTAGGAGAACTTGTAACATGATTTGCAAAGTACTTGGGTTTCCCGGTGTTCCCTAGCCCTGTAGTCTGGCTATCAATAGTGGCTGTGGATAATGATCACCGTAAATGAAATTAGGGAAACCAAGGAACATTGCAGTTTGGCCACACTAGAACCGTTACTCAATGATCAATCCAAATCTGTGGGATAAAAGAATAGTTGTTAATGAAATCAAGCGAGTTCATTCTCGGGACCCTCGATTCGGTTCAACAAAATTAATTTGTTTTCCTAATGCAATCATTAGAAAAGTTTAAAAAATGTTACCTTGTATCGCTGGCTGTTCAATATGATTGAACCAACAAATATATATATATATATATATATATATAATCGTCGTTGAATTAACCTGTATACCTATTCCCTCTATGAATCCTGTACATACTTTGAGAATTGTCGAATTTCTAGTCCTTACTGTGTTAGTCTTTTCTACCTCCCACTCAGGCTTCAACTTCAGTCTACCCGGGATATCCGCAAGGGACGTCGACAGGTTTGCGCCACCCACTAGCACTGGCCGCTGCCGCAGCGGTGGCGGCACACCATCATCAGCAACAACAGTTACAACAGCAGTCGAGTTTTGCTCCATATGTGGCTTCTAATCTGTCGGCTTATACGCCTCCTGCAGCCGGTGCATCACCAAATCTTTCACATACCGCACAGTTGGGTGTGGTGACCCCACCTGTAGCCCACAAAGATAGACCGAATAGGTAAGTGTTACCCAGAGTCGTATGCTTAGTGTTAGGTGGTTGGTCGACCATCGGTGCCCAGGATGTGTTCAATCTTGTAACTTTGACCCACTCGGTTCATCACGGCGATCCGTTTTTCATATGCATTCTCATGCAACACTCGATAGTTATCTCTAGGTTCATGCTTTCCAGTAACGATCACGTTAGCCGTTTTCCGCTGTTTTTCAAGCACGAGCCGCAACCTGAAAAGTAGCTATTTTTTAAATCCCTTTTAGTATGATCGCGTGATATCATTGATATCATTGGTCATTGTGCGCCCTCCTTTTCCATCGGTTTTAACCGTTTGAAAATAAATGAGCTTAATTAAGGTTTTCTAGCTGCTCAAAAGGAATTCAGTCTACATAGGTCCGAGCTATATAACCTTGCCCAGGTCCTTGCTAGCCATTACCCAGGCAGTCATCGATTCGTGATCAGAAGCCGTACACATGGTAATCTGTTTTCACGTCTAACACTCCAGATGAGCGTATTCTTTAGTGTTGCATTGATCAGAAGCAGGTCCTGAGGTACTTTCATGGCTAGTCTAGTAAAGATATGGCATCCTAAACAATGGGCCAAAGCTTCGATCGAGATCTAACACACACAGACTTCTATGTGGCGTTTATAGGATTTGTCCAGGCGTTAGTGAAATATTGAATGCACCAACTAGTTCCTATTTGCTTCTTAGCCGCAGGCGAACATCCATGTGAACGTTAACTTAAACTAAGAGTAGTGTTGACATCAAGATCTAGATTAGGTTAAGGAAATTCATGTCTTAATTTCATGTAGTCTGTGACTATAACCGTTCTTAAGTAAAAGCTCTAAACATCAATTTCGTTTCTGTTAGGCGACCCTTAATTGCTCGGTGGTTAAAAACCATGACGGCACGCAAATAGTTTCAATCATGAAGAAGCTATCGGATTTTCGAATCAGGAATATGTATGCCGGGAAGGACTAGTATTATCCGACATCAATTTGACACTGACGATAAACGAATTCAAGGTTCATTGATCTCAAGGCTTAAGTAATATGACTGCTTTAAGTGTTATCGCCCAATAGTTTCATCCATCACATTCTGTTGTTGTAAGTATTTGTTTTCTAACTAATTATGCTTCATGTATGACGTGAAATATGCATCTGACTGGAATCCGCTTCTAAGTGTTACCCACCATCAGTTACTCTGTACTTGGACATGTTTTTGCGTTCACACTCATCTTTTATCTTATGATGCTCATTCTGAGTGTGAACGATTCATCTTATTGATTTAGCGTCAACACTTACATTGGTGTCTCTGACTTCCTGTTCAGTTCTCGATGAATAAGAATAGTCGTGCTTCAGATGCCGTAAAACAATTAATCTCACACTCGCACTCTTGTTTCGGCTGTTGTCTGGCAGCAGTTTATGTAACAGTTAGATGAACTGGAGATGATGACTAATCAAGCCGATGGCTATACCAAAAAGACAGTCATAGAAAAGCGTATCGAATGCAAGGACGCGACTAACCCCGGCATATCTGCAGTCGTTTTGCATGTCTATGCTCGGCAGTCTAACTGGACTAATTGGGGCGAATCCACTAGATTAGCTTTTGATGCACTTTTTCGACTTGAGGGGCTTGTCGATTCCCCCAGCTCCCAACCACCAACTGCATAGTGCGCACCAAGGGGACTCATGTAGCCATGCGAAACGTTTTTTCTGCACTGCTTGATGTATGAGAAGCATGCCCTATGGCTACTAGCGCTCACCGAACGGGAAAGAGAAAATTGGCGGCTGTGATTCTGAAATTGTCACGGGACCACGTAAGACCGCAAGAGGTCAAGTAACAACCTGAGCGACAAAGAATTGCCTTATGCTAGCTATCACATAATCCAATGACCTTGAGCTAACTAGATTCAGTGCTTCTTTTGATGACTGAGCTTAAAGATCCGGGATCCCACGACTAACGGCGTCACCGACATAATTTCCTAATTATATTCTAACAAGGCTACCAGTGCTTAAGAACGCAAAATCTTCGTATGCCCTCACTCCGCAGCGGCCAGCATTGTCCGAGTGGACGGCGAGACGGCATGCATTGCCATTAGTTTAGGAAGGACAGGAAAGATCGTGTCAACGTTGATGTAAGACGAAGCAGGAACATCTCTGTTCATCCCAGGCCAAACGGCGTTCAGCAACAGGTTTGACGCTGGTATTCGTTCCAGGATGAGGTGCTGATTGACATGCAAAAAAGAAACACGATTGAGGTCTGTCAATATGGATACCGCAGAATTGTGGTTTTACGAATTACGCCATTGAAGGAATCTAAATAACCACTCGCGTCACTGATGGAATCACAAATCGAATCGGAATACGAATCGAATTCATATATTGACACAGTTCATGTCGCACATGTTATGGCGTATGTAGTGCCACGTAAGCAAAGGAATGATAGCTAGTTTACGAACAGTCATTACACCCATCACAGTTCCACTGGATCTAGTGCGTTTCTAATCTCTGAGCGTCTGCATGGTCTAGTGTTCTCAACGCCTGTGCTCAGCTCTGTCATTCAAATTTGGATCCGAATCAACAGGTATCGGACTGGGGACTTTTTCAGTAACAAGGGTGTCATGAAAATGATCACTAATGTGATCAACGTCTTTTCGGTGCACTGGTCCACCGTCCATATCAAAGATTCATCCCATTCGACTTCTAACTGGTATCAAGACGATTCCGGATGCTGGTGGCAGATCATTTCGACGTTGGTAGGTCGCAGCCACTTCCGTTGACGAAGTTTTGAATCTAAAGCTTTGCGACAATCATTACAGATCCTTGGATCTTGCCGCCAGGTTTAATCGGAATGGTAATAAATGTATCTCATTTGAAAAATACTGATAAGACCTAAGGAATCTTGTAACTTTTTGGCAGGTTCTCTCAAACCATCTGATAAAACGGCACGAAGACTGGATTGATATCGATTTAGTGCTTCAATAATGGAGTTCTTTAAAGCAAAATGAAATGGTAATCTATCTTGATTTATCGCAAAATGAAAATAAATTTGGCGCCAATAATTAACGGCAACAATTGTTCCAGCTAGTTTCTTCATCAGGACATGTTTTTAAAGGACGTCAGGACTACTTTGTATGATCCCATATATATTTTTTGTTGGGAAAGTCCTATGCACTCTATTCACGTGGCGCTTGACCCATTAAATTTCGACGACGAAGGCGAATGGCCGGGGCTCTCCACCGAGTTGGCTGATTGTTAAGTATCGGATCCCCCAACTCTCGGTCAAAACGGCACTTCCCAATTCCGAGTCTCGTCCAGTAACCGCCCCGGAGGACCGAACACGTTAGAAAGTGGACAAAAGACTTAGACGTATATTTGGTGCTGAATCGAAGATAATTGTAGAGCAAGCTCTGCTGTTTATATGGAATTTCATTTAAACAATAAATTGCGGTAAGGCGTATGTCCACTGCACACCTTCATGGAAAGTCCGCCCGCGTGAGTTTGAAATGAAGAACAAAATTCGACATCTTCAAGACCAGGCGACTTTGAACAAAAATAACAACGAATCGGAGATCTGCGCCATCGATTAATGGAGAAAGAAATGTTCCCCAAAACTGATCTTTGCTGATCAGTCTAGGTGTGGTGGCTAAACCCTGATGCCAAACCAACCACGGACAGCGTACAAAGCGTGCGGCTTTGTGCTCATCGGCATCTTCTGTGAAAGTGTCTCGTGGGTACACAGGATGTCTAGCCCCATCCATTTGGTGTGTGAACTGAAAAATCAATCATCGATCTCCTTTTGGTTACCTGACCCTTAGATTGTTCTGTTCCCTTTTGGGTTCGGGTGTTTGGTCAAAACCTTGGGTAGTGTCCCCTGAATCAACTCTCCACTTCGGTTTGGGAAATTATGTAGTACCGAGTCCAAGGAGGAATTATCGATTCCGATTGATCGCCGGATATTGAACAATTTGTCTTATTTGATTAACCTTGGACATTATTTCCTTTGATTTCCTCTTTCGCCCATAGTTTTCGTCATCTGCCATGAGCCCGATGACACGATTTATACTCATTTGTGCAGAATTTTTCAACATTTGTTTACTCTTTGCTAGCCATAAATTTCTACGCTATTTTTTATTATGTCTCTGATATATCCGCCTGCGAGATCTTCAGAAATGTACGATTTAGTTTCCTGTGGACTGAGAACAAACACGATAAATGTAGAAAATCGTGTTTTTGAGGGTACTACGGCCGAGGATGTAAAATACGAAACGGACGGGTTTTCGAAGTAGCTGAGACTTCGATGACTTCAAAGTTCGTTATATGTTGAACTGTGGTTACGCAAGACCAAAGTGGGTAAGCAGCGCAAAAGCGCACGAGCATAGCTCCGAAAATTGAGTTGGTCATGTTGCTTAGGAAAGGACTGAGCGTTATAGCAAAAACATACTAAAAACAAAGGAAATACTCCATATGATTTTTCCGAATCTGATGCCTATGCTTGCGTGACTGTTATGGTCGATGACCAATTCAAGGATTTCGGAACCGCAGGTTTCATTCCTGCTATTATTTTCTAAAAGAATCTGTCCTTTTCTCAATATTTCGAAATTGACGTTATTTTAAATATTGCGCGGTTGAATATTTTTATATCTCCGCGACATGACTCACAAAAGCCCGTACTGTGATTGGCTAGTCCACACAACGATCAAAGCCACCCAACAAAACTATATAAACGATAGAGCTCACTTGAATTCTGACTCCTGTTAGTGGGTCACAATAAACGCGCGGCAATACTGTGTGTTCGTCTTCTCTCTTCCACTAGCGGGCTGGGCTAGCTGTTCGTATTTCGCGCCGCTTATTGTTCCGTGTGGTTGCTCATTCAAGGGAGCAGCAGATCTGTCGCATTCGTCGTGCGACTACGGTCCTTGAGTCTTGAGCCCGAACGTTTTGTGTCTCCAACCTTTGTGTGTGCGTTCGTGTCCTACTAGACCACAGGCTGTGCTCCTGTGATATCGTGCGTAGCGAGTACTTGTGTCTTGTGCTTCAGTGTGTGCATAGACCAACCAAACTCGGCAGCGTAACACTGACCGGGAGCTTATGATCGGTCTCTCGCCGATTTTGCTAGCAAATCCATGATCCGTTGTTTTTACATCCACTGTTCCAGTTGGCTTTTCTACAAATTACTGTCTCCTGTTTAGATCCATTTCTCCGGGTCTTTTTGCATTTACCTATCCTACTGTTTTCTACTGACGCCGTGATTCTTTAAACCTATAAGCATACATCAGTATATTTGTTTGAGTCATCAATTAGCATTTGGTAATTACCATTGAGGATTGTACGTTGAATCTTATAAGATGATTGATTCACCGTTTTTCACGTCAGGGTATTGTATCAGGAAGCACGTTAATGGAAAGGACTTATTAGCACCTGCGGTCCTGCGCCACTCATGGTTGTCGATGCCCTTCATCACAGAGCGCTGGTCCCAACGGTGCATGCTCAGTGTGCACTTCTGCGTCGGGCATATAGTAAAAAGTGATTCCGGGTCCAGCTACAGCTTGATAAGTTTACTGCTGAGACTACTTTCACATGCTAGATTCTACTCAGGTTCCAACGAACGCTAAGCG
This sequence comes from Fasciolopsis buskii, assembly GCA_008360955.1. Lineage (NCBI taxonomy): Eukaryota > Metazoa > Platyhelminthes > Trematoda > Plagiorchiida > Fasciolidae > Fasciolopsis > Fasciolopsis buskii. The sequence continues at coordinate 81,624 of LUCM01002460.1, read as the reverse complement.
ATCCCCCTGCAATTTCACAACGCCGGCGGAAATGTGACGCTATGCCTGTGTAACGGGAACCGGCAATTTGCTTTTACGAAAATTAGCTTTAGAAACTTCTCGTAGTTTTTTATCGGTAGTTCTTAAAGAAAACTTAGGGCAATAATATACTTCCGAGGTTCTTAGTAAATAAGTTTCTAAATTTCCACAGATTTGGACGTTCTTGTGTAGTGTTGCAATGTTTTTAATTGAATATATATATTTACATACATAAAGTTGTGCGACGAAACAACTGTTTCCGACTATTTCAGGCATGTCACCGTCAATTCTTTCGTTCTTTATCAGTTTTCCAACACCGACAACTCCAGTCTCATCCCAGCCTGATTTGGTCTACTCGCAAACATCCTCTTACCTCTCACCGACGACTAACAATTCGGTGTATGCAGCTCATCAACAGACGTCGCCCTATCCAGGCCTGCAGCAACCTCCAGCTCCATTACCTCCGACAGCCGGTGCACGTAGCCCTTACACTCCGATTGGAAATCCAGCTCTCAGTGGATCAGATAGTGGTCATATGAAATATAAGCGTGGACTGCCCCACCCAGTTGAAGCTCCGGGAGCATATGAACCATCGGTATGCATGACCATTTGTTCTCTTCTTCATTTGGATCCCAAAGTTACTTGCGAGTAGTGTGTAGAGTTGATTTTACTATGATTGACCAACTGCTCGTTGTTTATACCTTTCATAAGCTGAGCTCAGGTTTCCCAGTCAATCCGCTTTTTGTCAAATTATTTGCTAAAGAAACATCACCACTTCGTTCGCATTTTAAGTTGATTGTCTCTTTATCTTATCGGGAGACGAAATCACAGACCCTAGTGTTTTGCATTTCAGCCGCGATTCCACCTTGGTGGTCAGAGTCCCAACAAACGATCTCGCTATTTGTCCACTAACTCGTCAACCAGCACAGCAAACTCCAACGAAAGTGCGTTACCAGGGAACGCTGTAAACACAGACAACTTGGACTCGTACGCAGATCAATCGCAGTCCGCTTCCGTCATGGGTGGGAGTTCTAATCTTGGCGCAGCAGCATCTCCAGCGAGTAGCGGTGGCAGTAGCAGCCGGAGTGTGCATCTTCATACTCCCACTATCGGCCTAAGTACTTACGGTACCGGCCAAACAAGTCTATCTTCACCTTACTGTTCCAGTCGATATGAAGGTCTTGAGATGCGTAGCCCCGCTCCCCATATGCATGGCCAAAACTCGACTAATTCTACTGTGGACCGACGTTCTCGACTACAGCCATTGACTCCTGGAGCTTCTGAGTCAAGCGCATGGTCGGTATGTATTTCCTCAAACGATCTTTGCTTCATCCTCTCGTGCTGTTATGTGTTGCTACGATTTGTAGGAATCGGTTTGAATGAGAATATTATGACCAAGTCAAGAAAATGCGTTATCCATTCCAGCGAGTGGACGTCCAACCGTTATACACATAGAAATAGAAGCAGAAGAACAGCGCAGCCCGTGTGAGGGTTAATGGATAGCGAAAATTCGCCCTGATCAAAACATTTTGAAGTTTAAGGTCACAGGATAGCGCAAAACGTTCCGCTAGTTAACAGACAGTGAAAAGCGCGAGTGCTAACCCATTGTTTACTATGAAGACATTTAGGGAAAGTGAATACTCTGGGGTTCAGTTATTTGTGGTCAGCGTAAATGTGCTAAGAAATTGTTATCAAATTTTTACTGACGCAAAATGACTTAGACCATGATCAATCCGGAAACGAACTAAGAGTACCCTAACAGCAGCTCTGAGGAAAGGACTTTTATTGTGATAAGATGCTTAGAAAGATGGGAAATATCATTATTCTGGTCAAACTGCGATGAATGTTCGTAAACTTCAGTGTATCCTATAACGGTTGTTTTCACTCGTGAAATTTTCAAGGTAAACCGAATGTCTAGAAACCGCCTCTTGAGAAGGGTTGGTATGCATTTAGGGTTGAGGTGTAACGTAAAAAAATATTTTTTTAATTTCGAGCACACGGTCAACGAAAACTAGTGCGTGTTGGTGCAAGATTAATTGTAAAATCTGGGCTATAACCTACATTTCTTATTCAAGTAAGGTTGTTATTCAATATCTCATCTAGGCACGTAGTTCATATGTATCTTCTGATTCCCATTGATCCATTTTGAAATGCGGTGTTGAAGGCTGATTTTTTATCATTCCGAAATAATAGGCATACTATCCTATTTGATGGGATCAGCACCTGCTTCCAGTTTGATAAGTGTTTATTGCATTATTTTTATAGCTGAATTGCAGTTTTTTTGCAGTTCAGCAAGGTTTATGTTAATCATCTGTCCATTTTCTTCGTTTTATTAAGATGTCAAGGCATACAAAATATTGCAGTCACCACAAACGTGATGCTCATGTTTTCAAATGCCTAAGCTTACTACAGTGTTGTACTTTTTGATTCTTGTTTCAGAACACCTCGCTGACCGTTAATGGCGCATCTGGGTTGACTTACGGCTACGAAACCAGTTTATCCACCGTTCCCGAAATCTCTAGCTCTGCGGACACAGTATTCCGTCCACCAGTTACACCTTTTGTACTCGAGTTGGAGGACGAAAGTGATTTGGATAACCTTCCTCGATTAGGTAGTTCCCCTGGACCGCAAATTCCCCCTAGTTCTCCGACTGAATTTCTGCCATTCTACTCAGAAGCCGCAACAAAGTCGGCTAAGCAACAGCAGCAGAAACAACAGCCACAACATCTCTGCTCGACTAAGGCTTCGGGGAACACACCAGACACAGAGGATTGTTCATGCACGTCTTCTAATTCACCGCATTTGTCTGTCAAGAAAGATTTTATTGATAATCACCAACATCTTCGACATTCGGATAACGGTCTAGAAACCCCACCCCCGTCAACTCTGGGTATTCCGGAGCAAATTTGCCGGGGTGTCTTGGGATCACCAAGTTCCTCCACCGAATCAGACGATTCTCAGGATCGGACTCTCACCATCTTTGAGTCATTCGATCCGGCGAATAAAGACTCTGTTCCTGGCAGTCTAGTGGTTGCTAATTCGCCGTCAGCAAATAGCGAACTTGTAATGCAGCGTAAGTCATTATTGCGTCTCATCTGTTTGATGATTGTCTCGTACTGTTATTGTAAATTGCAGTGTTGGAATTTTCATGGGGATTATCCAGCAACGGTAACAAAGTGGTTCAATAATGGCGAATTCTGTATTATCCAACCCTGTCTCCAACCCGATCTCTTTGGCCCTTCAGCCTACCCATTGTGTCCCCGCTGATAACCCGCCTGATGCTCGCAACGGTTCGTTGTCAAGTAGTGTAGTAGGTGGTTTTCAGTCTGTAAGCTCACATTTTCTCAAGCCTCGTCAGCCTCTGAATGTGGGTTCCTTCAATGTGCGCACTTTAATGCAGGCTGGCCAACAGGCGTGTTTGGCTCTGACAGTGGACTGATTCATTTTCGATTGATGTCTGCTGTGTGAGTGAAACACGAATTCAGGATTCGAGTGGAGTAGAGTAATTCAACTAACTGCGTCAAACGTCTCGTCAAGATATTTTCTTCGTACTTCAGGAGAAGAAGCAACTCAAGCTGTGGGTCAACGTGGGGTAGGAATAGTCTTGAGTGAGAAGGCTGAAGCAGCCCTTTTAATTTAGATCCCAGTCAACAGTCGCTTNTTTTGATGAATGCTAGATCTAGGACCGCAGGCGAAATTCACTGCCAGATGGATAGCCTGCTTAATTTGACCCCACTGATCGTCCACATTGCTGCTCGTCGGAGTCCTTAGTTCCTCGGACAGTTTCTGTTCGTAGCTGTTGAGAACAGCCGAATCACACAAACATTCGACAGCCAATCGGATTTGTGTTCTGCGCCGATGGATGCTGAGTTGAACCAAAAATCTCATTAAAACTAACGCATAGTCCCATTCGACATACGCGGCCAGTATGATCTACAGTTCCGGACAGAACCGCGCCAACGGTAGCTAACTGCGATATAGTCAATCTGACTGAAAGTACCTGTCCAGTTAGAGCTCCATGTCGCAGTGCGACATGAACTGTGTCGGAACTTCGTACTAGATAGGAATAAATGATTGTCTGCACAGAATTGGAAAAGTCTTTCCCCGTTGTCTGTTCGCTGTGCAGGCAAGGCGCACCACCCACCTAAACAGGACTCCGATGCACTCAGTTTTCCAACTTGTGCATTAAAGTCACCTGCTACCACTACAATGTCAGAGCGTTTGCTCTTCCGAGCAAGAGTGACGAGGTTATCGTAAAACTCGTCTTTCTCCATGTCAGTGCTGCAGTCTGTTGGAGCGAATGCTGAGATAACAAATAAACTGCGCTTAACACCACCATCCTTTCGGACGCCGACTGATCCCTGCAGTCTCACGGCGCACAAGCGACTGTTGACTGGGATCTAAATTAAAAGGGCTGCTTCAGCCTTCTCACTCAAGACTATTCCTACCCCACGTTGACCCACAGCTTGAGTTGCTTCTTCTCCTGAAGTACGAAGAAAATATCTCGTCAGCCTCTGAATGTGGGTTCCTTCAATGTGCTCTCTTTAATGCGGGCTGGCCAACAGACGTTTTGGCTCTGACAGTGGACTGAGTCACTTTCGATTGATGTCTGCTGTGTGAGTGAAACGCGAATTCAGGATTCGAGATATTTTCTTCGTACTTCAGGAGAAGAAGCAACTCAAGCTGTGGGTCAACGTGGTGCAGGAATGGTCTTGAGTGGGAAGGCTGAAGCAGCTCTTCTAGTCTGGATCCCAGGATGACCACGAAAAGTTCTTGTGTGATCTGGACTATGCAGATAACGTCGTATGCTTGTTCGAGTCCGCGGACCATGCATAACGTGAGCCAAGCACACTGGAGGTCTGTAGCTCGATTCGAGATGTACTTTATACCTTCAAAGTGTAAAGCGTTACTATGGGACTGTATGACAACGGCCTCGAATGTGATGCTGGATGGAGGAGAGCTAACAAATGTGGTTTGTTTCATTTACCTTGGCAGCTGCGTGTCGAACAATGGTAGCTCGGCATTAGAAAAGGCTCGGACCGCCTACGGCTGACTGAAGCACTTGTGGCGTCGGTCCGAAATTTCACTGAAGTTGAAAGGTCGTGTTCACAGTGCTGCAATGCGCTCAGTGTTGTTGTTCGTTTGGGAGACATGGAGAATTCGTGTGGGTGATGTTCGTCGGTTGGAGGTTTTCGACAACCGATTTTTACGTAGTATGGCTGGGATTGGATGAAGCGACCGGGTGAGTAATGTCGAAATGATGGATTTAGTATAACTTGCTGGCTGTCAAAATATCTGATTTCAGCATATGAAACTCAGTAGGCTGTGTTGATTGGATCACGTGTTGCGTATAAAAAATTTCGCTGATAGCGGCCACAAGCTTTTTCGAGAAACTAGGCTTCAGTTGTTCATTATGAGTAATCTGAGAGGTCAACCGGTAGTCCAAATCATAACTATATGTGTATGATCGCTATTTGACTGAAATTTACTTTGTTGTGCTAGTCATCCACTTACTATTCCCTCACAAACCGAGCATAATTGTTTATTTGCAGCTTTTGTTTTAATGTTCTAAGCGAAATCACAATCGGTGCTGCGGGAAACTGCCACTGGTATCGCTATGGTTTTGTAGGCTAGAAATAAGCCGATAAGGTCCATCCAGAACTAGCTGCATCTGGTCAACACACTTGTAATACCTATTATTAGAACCAAACTCTACGACGATTGATTGAATGTCTGATGCGGCATCCGGGGAATCCCTAATCACATTAGAATCATTCATCGGTTTCATGACTAAATTAAAAAAATATAACGTTGAAATGTGAAACTGCATGTTTAATGTTGGAACAAAGGCCTACAACATTTCGCTTGCTTTTGGTGCGTCTCACTGATCAGCTGATCGTACCAGTCATCAGCTTGTGATTGGTCACTTGTCTTTTCACTATTCTTTTGAAAAGAACTAAGGCAGACTCTGTCGGTATACTAGCGCTCATGATACACGACTTAATTTAGCCCTAACTCTTCTCACAAGGAGTGTGAAAAGACATGACCAAGCATGAGCTGCTGGCTGATACGGTTAGTTGTTGAACTTGTGGATTCTCATTTAAACTTCCGGTTCCTTTCTCGATGTTATTTTCTAATTCATATTTCAAATGATATAGCTGATAATCTTGGATAATGCGATAATTCAATCGCTCAAGTGATATTATGCTTAATTTACGGACTCGATTTCATGAACACCCATTTCTTCGTCCGTCAGAGCATGTCTGTTTCTGTGTCTGAGTGCATTGAAAAAAAGGAGCGTTAATCGTCTCACTAACGGGACAGTGGAACATATTGTGTTAAACGGTGGGATAAACCCTACTGATCGCTGCCTTTTTTCCGGGATTGCATGTTTCTGTTTAAAAGTTAATATTGCATGGGGAACAGGAAGTAGACCCACACGGGCGGGAAAAGAAAAGAAAACCAAATTAACCAGCACAAGGAACACAGTCCATCTGTACAAATGCACTCTTTCAATCATTTTTATTCGACAGAAAATGACAACACGATCGCCACTGTTCACTGTTCATTGCCGTATCTTTAAATGCATTCAGCCACTGAGTTGACAGGTCTTTTGGATCCCAACCATGAACAGGCGAAATTACTACCTTACCTAAGTTCGCTATGCATTTTCACATTCCACGCTGTCACGTCATCTGCTCACATGGCTTTTTCCATTCTGTAGAAGGAACTGAAAATCGGACGGGGGCGTTCGCCATGCACAGCATGTAACCCAACGTAGTCTGCTAAACGTCATACACTGAACCGTCGCTTAACACTAGATCCGTCACTTCCACATTACTCGCCCGGTCGTGTTTCCATTCCTTTCGTCACGCTTCATCCAAGATAGTTAAAACAACCGATAATCTTTTGTTCTTCTGCACACGGTATCAAGTTCTGGACTACTGTCGTTTAGTCTTGTAGCACCACTTTACACTTTGAGGGTGTGACACACATGCCGGATGGATCCATAAGCCCTCATCATTTTCGAAATTCCATAGCCATTGTGAAGAAGCGTGGTCTGAAATGTTTTGTAAAGTATACCAGCGCTAATGTTCCCTTGCGTGTGGTGCAATAGTTGCGTTCGCTCCGGTTCAGCATTCGACTGCCATACACAGTGACAAGTTCGCGCTGATCCAGCCTGACTTGTGACTCTACCGCCGCAGTGGCTGAATCGCTAGTATCACTGTCAAGGATAAACCGCCGTGTGGAATCTGAAAAACATGGTAACGTGTGAGTGGGTCGGTTATGGGGTCTCTTCTATTGTTTCGAATACTTTCTCACACTCCAGTGTCAATCTGAACACCTCTTTTTGTGCGCTCGGTCAGCGGAGATAATGAGAAGCTAACCCCAAAGAAGTGTTAACCACTCCTCATCAGCTTGGTTTTTCTCTTGGTCGCTGCGAATACCTTCGACTGACACGCTATGTGCGAAGAATTTAAATTCTTTCCGAAAGGACACTTCCGCATCTCTAGTTCTTGGACGTCTGCCCGGGGATAATGATGTCGTCTAAATAGCAAAGGCACGCTGCGCATGGTTTCCAGATTGGAACAGACACGCAGGTGATTGTACGGGTAATAAATCTTCGCACAACCACGCCCGTCATTGGCTTGAATGACTAGCTTGTTGTTCTACAGGTTTTCCGGTGTTGACGATTGCTTACTAGGCGTGGCACAAAGTTCAGGTTCATTCGTTGTGTGAAAGACAAGGACCGCAGTGGGAAATCCTTGGACAACATTTTTAAAAGCGAAATATCGTTTGCTTACTATGGAGTTTGGGCACTTATACTACAGTATATGCTTTCGAACAAACGCTTTTTTTACACTTTATTTCGCACGCTGGGCGCGGGAAAGACGTATTCAGTTCAACTGGTAGCGTAGTCTGAGTTACGTAGATTTATCGAAGAGATAAAACAGAACACATGGTTTGTTGGCCTGATTGGATTTATGTGGGCAGATGACTCGCTATCATTGGAAGTAGTCCAGCAGCGACATTCTGACGTGAAATGGGCACTTAACTGACATCCACTTATCAGTGCTGTTTCCTCAGACAAGAAGCTATCTAACCCGGAGCATTTGAGGGACGTTGCGCAGCGAATTCGTGACCATGTTGTCTCATTCTGAGTGTAAAAGTTCAGGTTTGGATTGGCTCAACTCCGAAATCTGTTCTTGTTTGGACACAGTTGGGTGAATTCGTTTGGTTTAGTTATTTGGATAGTTGTGTCACTAATTATTGGTATATCGGATGAAGTTTGTTCTTGCATACAGAAAGCTTGGCTGTTTTCGTCGTGACATTCGGTTATCGATCGAAGTTCAGTTCAGTTTTTACAACCATTAATGTGCCCTAGTTTTCGGCTTCTGCCTCACACCAGTATCTACTCAGAAGTATTAGAGGAGTAGTGGAAGGTCGATTGCACAATAGTAAGTTGATCAGCCATGATGAAAGGAAAAAACTTTAATTGCATGGATGCTAGTGAACGCGACATTGGGCCATATCACCTATTGTGTCTAATCCCCCACTTGTATCTTCCTCCCAGACTTCAGTGCGGTTCTCCCTTTTGACACGCGAGCCATTCCACTCTTATAGATTTCATACTTTTTCCCTTTGTCTTCGATTGCATCAGATGACAGCTGAGGATGGGTGACAAAGGTTGTCAGTCTGTGACATGACAAAATGGTATGAGAAACTCACGAAATGGACTATCCAAAGTGGATCGAGTTTTGATACCGAATTGGGATCTACGAGGTCAAAAGTAGAGTATCTTGTTACCTACTAGCTCCGAACGCTTAAGTGAATTTCATCGGTGAACTAAAGGTTCCAGTGGGATTAACTGTATCAGCAGCGAATGGTATACCAAAAAAGGATGGAAGTGATTACAGACGCGTCGGCGTTAGCTAATCTTGTGTTTTAGAGGAGAGAGCGACCTGCGGATCGTTCTGATTAACTCGACGATTCTGTGACTTAAGTAGAAAACAGTCCATAGGGCAATGACATCGAAAAAGTGTTACAAGATGCCGTCCAAAGACCACTGTTGGCCGCAACATCACATCATTACCTCGTAATGAAGAAGCCACTTACGTAACTCTCTAATGAGTGATGCTTTGAATAAGTAACAAAAATGCGAACAGTAATGCGGGGTATATTTCTGTAAAAATTGAACTGGATTGAATTACCTCAATGTTTAGCATGGTGTACACAAGTGCGTTGCATTATTTCATCTATCTCCTGCCTTCCGATGTTGCTAGCTGACAGAGATGATCGAAACTCAATTACTGATGCAACCAGACTAACCGTCCTATCAGATCTAGTAAACAGTTTGATCGTCGCGCATCTGTTATGTATTGGTTTTTTTGGAGCACAACAAAGCCAAATGGAAATATGACAATTACATTTTTTCTATAGTTTTTTTCTGAGTTTTAATGCTGTGATTCTCAGCGCTGAGTGATGAGAAATTAGCATTTTAAACGAAGTATCCGAAATATTCAACCAAAATCAAACGGGGGAAGAACTTGGGCGGCACGCAATTCATTTTGTAAATCGCCAAGTGTTGAAGTCTTTGTTCATCGGTATCGCGAAAAGCGCCACGCGGTGCGTGCATGATTGTGTATTGAGAAGTACATTCTTTTCCATGACTACTTCGGTCGTTATCGGTAGTCAGAATAAAAATACATATCAGCTCACTTATTGGATGCCCTTCGAGCTGAGTTCACGGTGTTCATTTGGTAATCAAATGATGCGATTCGCGACCGAATTCAAATCCAGTTCTTACGATATAACTGACGATTTTGTTACACTCATTGACAAGGTTTGGTTGGATGTTTGTTCGTCATCTGTGACGAGCAGTTAACTTTAAAGGACTTGTACTGTGCTTTGTTATTGAAATAGCGCTTTTACGGCTCTCGGCATCTGGAACGTTTTTTTTAACATATTCGACTATAAAACAAAAAGTTAAATGGAGATTTGCTTTCGTGAATTTTTCACCCAATTTTTTTCAGGTGAGGAGTTACAGAATCAGTTGAGCACACCGGGTCCTGCAAATGCCAATCAGCCTATTGAAATGAAGTCGGATGTAGTGAGTTCATGGTTTGATTGTTTTTACTCCGTATGGGATTCTGTTCCTTCCAACCATCGAAATCATTAACTGGTATTTTAATGATCGCAACTCACCACCCCAAGTATTGATCAGTCTATATTTTAATTTTTCTAGCGACTGTTCAAAATATTTACTCAGGATCAGTCGTTTAGCGGTTCATCTATGGGCTCTACCACTGATATCTTACAAGTCATTGATAAAAAGTCGTTTGTCTTCTATGTGGCTATATCTTTTTTAGATTATTGCTCCTGGTCAAGTTATTACCTTAACCCCAAGTATCGCTGCATTGATTCTCTTAGCTTCTTGTTTCGGTGTTTTACGTTCCCTGCATTTCAGTTGCTCTGTCGCCATCCGTCAGTCACGGACATGGTTTTTTTGCGCTTACTGAGTTAGCTATGTTTCGACTTTTTGAGATGATATCAGGACTCACTGGATTTGAAAATTTGTGTGGATCGTACCTCATTGGTTAGTTTTCAACATCAGAACGCTGACGATGTCATGTCAACAGGCTATGAACCCAGCGAGCGGAATCCCATGCATGTCACGATGAGACTACATCTTAACGTGATGTGACGGCTTGCGTGCCTCCATGGCCCAACGGACCATGCAAAATGGCTTATCTCAAGCCGAAGATCCAATCTTGCCTGGAAGGTCAATGAGTGGGGTTGGTAGTGATAAGTATGCTACTGCTCAGAGTTCCCTCTCTTTTATCCCGCCAGTTTCTTCTTCACGGTCCTTCCCAAAGCATGTTGGCATTTGGCAACATAAATGCCGCCGTACCTTATTCACCTACTCACCGTTAGGAAGCTGGCGTTGTTGCCCCACTAAACTTAGTAACTCTTCCGAGGTCCAAGACCGCAGACGAAACTTGCTGCCAAGTGTATCACACACTTGTTCTGATCTCTGCGCTGATTTACATTGCTGCTCGTTGGAAGTTCTTAGCTCGTCTAATAGTTTCTGACCAAAAACCGGTGCGGATATCCGCATCAGACAAGTCTCGTACAGCTAATCGGGTTTGCGGCTTGAGCCCATGGCCACTGCATTTGCAGCGAAAATCGCTTCAAAACCAACCCATGGCCCAATTTTACATACGTGGAGCAATGCGGCCTAGTTTTGAACAGAACTGCGTCAACGTTACCTTACTTTTGGAGTTCGACAGCCATGCCATTGTGCGGTGTGAACTGTCAAAAACTTGTACCGGAAAAGAATGACCGGTCGTCTGCACAAGATTGGAGAAGCTTATCTCCGTTGTTCATCCTCTGAATGTGATGAATACTTGATGGTAACTCGGAGTTATTTAATAGTATTACAGTATTACTCTTACTAATTGTTACTCCTGCTTTTTCTTAGAGCTAATACCTCGTTAACAGGAAGAATAAAGCCCCGTATACAGGCCAATCACCCTCACTTATATTATCTGACTGACTGAAAATCGCTCATTACACGAGAGGGAGAAAGACCAACCCGGCTACACAGCTTCTTGATCTGTCACACACGAGACTACACTTGACGGGTTTGATGGTTGCGTCTCGTCAAGATATTTTCTTCGCACTTCAGGAGAAGAATGCCACTCAAATTTGTGGATCAACGTGGCGTAAGAATAGTCTTGATGAGAGGTAAGCAGCCTTATTAATTTTAGTCGCAGTCAACAGTCGTTGTGCGCCGTGAGACGTGCAGGGAATCAGTCGGCGTCCGAAAGGATGGTGGTGTTAATGCGCAGTTTGTTTGTTATTTTCAGATTTCGTCCAACAGACTGCAGCACATGACATGGAGAAAGACGAGTTTTTACGATAACCTCGTTACTGCTGCTCGGAAGAGCAAACGCTCTGAACATTGTAGTGGTAGCAGTGACTCTTAATGCCACAAGTTGGAAACTGAGTGCAATCTGGAGTCTGTTAGGTGGCGGCGCGCTTGGCGCTGCACAGCGAACGGACAATCGGGGAAAGACTTTTCCCATTCTGGTGCAGACAATCATTTATTCCTATACTGTACGAAAGTTCCGACACGAGTTTCCATGTCGCACTGCGCATGGGGAGCTCTATGGAGCGGTCTTTCAGTCAGATTTGATTATATGCAGTTGAGCTACGCGTTGGCGGTGGTTGTCCGGAACCTGTAGATCTACTGGGCCGCTGTATGTCGAATGGGACTATGCGTAGTTTATGAGATTTATGGTCAAGCTCAGCATCCATTCACGCGCACGAGAACACAAATCCGATTGGCTGTCGGAATGGTTGTGTTGATTCGGCTGTTCCAACGAGCTTAGAACTAGAAACTGTCGAGAACTAAGGACTCCCGGAGCAGAACTGTGGGCCTGATCAGTGGGGTCAAATTAAGGTCAGGGCTATCCATCTGGCAGTGAATTCTCCGGCCTGCGGTCCTAGATCTAGCATTCATCAACATACGAATTCTTGCAAGCGTCGCTCGAGTGCTATGGACCAAAACGCTCGCGAGCTGCCTTACTTGCATGTTAGTGAAATAGATGCGGTCGGCAGTTGCAGCCTCAGTTTGACCGATAAGCTTTAGGAATGACCGCGAAAACTGGTGGGTTAAAGTGTAGCCGATAGAGAATGGAAGTGCACGTCGCTCAGGTACCAGTCAAAGACTGTTCAAGCTTATACGCGACAGCAGTGGGGGACGAAGTTCGGTTAGTGAAGTCGTGTGCGACAAAAATGGAGTCACTGATTATACCCATCTTCAGGAAGGGTACATGGAGTTGGACTGCAGCCATATCGGGGATTAGTTTAATTCCGCCTTGTTACTAAAGTGGCTAGCTTTGATAATTGCTTGCGCCGTTTGGAACACGCATTTCAACGATAGTAACATGCTGCGAACAACAGGCCAGATTTCGGCGAGGTCGAGGTTGCATCGAGTAGATATTCACTCTTCGGAATTTAATGGAACCGCGCCACATAGCGCACTGCCCTTTGGTCATAGTCTTTCTGGTCTTGGAGGACGCTTTATATTTCATGGAACGACCGGCTGTCCCGAAAAGGTATGCCAACGGAGTCCTTTAACCTGTTGCGAGCATTGTACTCGCATACCTATGGTCGCGTGAAGGTATTCGGTTGGACGTTTTCGACCAGGGTGAGTACTGTTGAGGTCGGGAATCCAGTTTTGCGTGTCTGCTCTCCGAACACCTTGTTTCAGCGCATGAAGCTTAGTCGACCACGCTGGCGGGTCACGTGTTGCGTATGGCGAGCACTCATCTACCATATCATACCTTGTTTTGTGTGCCTACCTCGGAATGGAAGAAGCCATGTAGAGGTCAACAGATCACGTAACAACGTGAAATGTGGAAATGTACAGCGAATTTAGGTTTACAATCGGGTGGTGCTTCACATCTTTTGGATGGTTGGGTCCGAAAGACCCGTCGTACTAGCTGGCGTGGAGCACTGAGCATAGGATGAACGGCGAACGAGTTGGCTGGATTGTGTTGTCATTTTCTGTCGAATCGGAATGATTGGAAGAGTGCGCTCGCTCAGTTAGACTGTGTTCCGTGTGTTGGCTACTGCAGCATCTTATTTGTTCCCGCCTGTGTAGGTTCACTCCCTGTTCCTTTTGGATATTCACTCTTTATATAAACGTGTAACTCTGGCGAAAGCCAGCGGTCAGTGAGGCTTGCTTTGTTGAACGATGATGGTGAGCCTCACGAATATGGTATAAGGAGCCGAAATCCGAGAGTAATGGGTGACCCACCGACATTTTTCCTTTCAGAACAATTTTTTCCTGCTGTCTAACTGCTTTGTCCTCTGTGCTATGGTTTTCATGTTGCGCCCTGCTTATGCGGGTGCGAACACTGTTCCAAAGCCAATTTTTCAATAGGGCAGCAACTAATCTAGTTAATTTTTATTCGTAACTGGAATTGTCCAGCGACGACAGCCTTTGTCAACTACGTAGAGGACCATCGGTTCGCACCCGACTACTAATGGTAACTATTAGATGTGGAAAATGATTTCCACCAAAGGTTAATCGCATATCCCTAAAGTACTTTCTGCGTTTGTTTGTGCGCACTGTGTCGTCTGCAATTTAGTCGCAATAGTACTCGACTTGTGCGATAATCTGACAGCTGATTATGAGAGTTGCGCAAGATTCTGGGACTTTGACAATTCTGGATCGCTAGTTGGATATCTTTCAGATTGGTGTATTCACACTGACCCTTTTCATTCTGGGCGCTGCTAAGTCAACAATTGCTTTTTAGGAACATTCTGTTTACGTATACTCCTATAAGTTCGTTTTTATTTTTGCGACATTTCACTCCGGACCTAATTTCATTCTGGAAAATTTTTCTGTGAATGTTGCTTCTCTCAGTGCATGCTCACGCTAATAAAATTGGTTATTCTCATATTTGGTTTGCAGTCTGGGAACGTATCGCACTCAAGCTCGGTCGACGTGAGCATCTCAGCATTTTAATTTGTTAGTTCAAATACTTCCCGTCTTCCTTTGTTCATGCAAACCATCTTTTCTTTATTATCGGCCTCCACAATCTGTCACCTCAGAACTGCTTGCCTTGTATTAGACTTTTAAACGCTGAAATTTTTCCCACAATCATTTACCTCTTCGTTTCTGTTTGACATGCTTATCTCGATTGTAAAATTTCCTTTACTCATCCTTACACAGCTGAAGTGTGTGTAAAACAGTTTTTCTCTAGTGGAATTCAATCAGACTCTTCCACGCACACGCGGCCCCATGCAGGTCGCATCGGGATGAACTTTTGGTGTATCTTAAATTATTTGGTTCATCTTGTGATATTTTACGAGAATGGTACGCTCCCAAACTCGCATTTACTGGCATTCCTGTCTATTTTTTCTCTTTATCTGAATGCCGCTTGCTCAAGTACCAAGAAGTTCCAGACCACACCTACCTATACAGTCGTTTTCATTGGAATACGATTTTAAATCTGCCGTTTGTTTTTGAAACTATTTTTGTACGTAGTTCTTTTCCACTTCTATATAAAACAGAAAATCTTATCATGCTGTTTTAATAACAGAAACAACTATGCACACACGACCTGTTTTAATTGTATTTAATCCCACAGTCATCATAGCGTTCAACAGCTATCATGGCCGATTTCCTGGACGATCTTCTGATCAACATTTAGATCCGCTATTATTTTTCTAGACTACAAAATCATCGCAAACGATCTGATTGTTCATCCATTTATACTTGTCTCCCACCTATACTACTCTGTTATATACATATATATATATATATAATTACATGAGCACATCATCTGATCATTCATTAGCCTCTTTTCATACCAAAGTACTCCGCCGCGTCTTCCAAACTGACAACGTCGTCCCGTTAAAAGGCATTTTCCTGTTCTTTTCCATATCACAACATCCAAATATATGCAAATAACCATCGCAACACTGGTGCTTCTCCGTTGTTTATCTAGATTTGGTACTTCTTATTGGTTATGTATGTGGGGTTGTGATATTCAAAAATGTGCTAAAATGGAAACAACAGAATCCCAACTTTCTCAACCCTTTTTGAGTTATGCAACTATCCGCATATTAACCTGAGAAAGCCTGGCTGCAGTGTGTCAGTCCAGTAAACCACATGAATTGAATACGGTAAACCGTTGATGGTTTATTGATTTGGATTATTTACTGCTGTTATTATTTGTTTCCTGCACGACCGGTAGAAAACTTGACCGAACTGCGACGCATGACGGACTTGCGGTGCTATGGACGAACGTTGAAGTTTTGAGTGTGAATTGCATCAGCCGCCGATTTTGTCATTCGTCTTGATTGTTCTACCTTACTTTGGAGACATCGGTCTTGAGGAGCGTCGTTCATTTTTATACTTAGCATTTTGTCTCACATTCTAATTCGGCTCTAAGAATGCGAGCGGTCACACGGAGTTATTTAAATCTTCGACTGATTGTCTGTATCATCCATTCATCAATGGATGCACATTTCTTAGTCTGTGTAGCAAAACCGATCTGGTTTCCTATGGTTAGCCCTCATCATCGCTGCCCCTAATTGCAAACTGATGACCCTTTTTTATCTTGTTAGTGTAGAATCAAGCGTAACCACAAGATAGATGGCACTAAACTATTTCGCTTTTGCGCTTCAGTTGTGCTCAAACATTTCCATATGAGTTGATCCTAAAAAATGGCGGTCACAAACATCAAAATGAGAATAAAGCCAGTAAGGAAGACGGGCCATCGAAATCACGCAATTTAGGCAGGGGCCAAGGTCATCAGTATTCGTCTGTCCACATTCATTGCTAGGAGATGACGAGACTGGTTACAAATCCGAAAATTTCAAACGCGACCCGAAAACGGTCGCTTGATTCGGGGCCACCTTGTTGAACTTACAGATGCCCCTCCCAGTACGAAGTGGTTCGAACGGTCCGTTCTGTTTGTTACAATCTGCAGCAGTACGCTGAGAGTTTTGGAAACGCTTTGCCTTACAATCGAGCAATAGGGCAGCGCGAGAGCGAAATCAACCAGTGCAATCTATCCTCTGCGGGGCTCGTGCACGCAGGTTGTACCCGCATTTTATGGCTAGTTAACGATGCGAGTACTTCCTGGCTTATTACGCCTCGGAGATCTCCGATTTGTAACTGTGTTCATGAGGTTTTTTTTCATACTTCGTATCTCTGAGTGCAGGAGCGTTTTAGCGGCTTCTGGTTGGTTCTTTGTCTGTCACTCGGCCGTTGTTGCAAAACAGCTGGCTGGTATTGAATGACGATTGTCTTATCGTGAATGATAAAATATTAACACGGCGTTTTGGTAGATGTAATTTGCCAACGTTTCGACTGCCACGGGTAGTCTTTCTCAAGGCAAGTTTTACAACCAAATGCGATTGTCTTAGTTGGAGGTCGGTTTGAGTAGGGTCTCCATTTGATTACAGAATCATTTGCGATTGGCGTACTGTCATCTTTGGGTCTCTGCAATGCCTCCATTTTGCAGTATACTGCAATCATTATTTTTATGCAAAGACTGTAAACAAAATCTTCACCAAAAATAAGGAACAACAGACCTGTGGTGACTCATTAGAAGTCACATCTGCACACGAAATTTTATCACGTAAGTCGTCTGTTGAACAGGCCGTATCACGTAGGGAGGTTCGCTGGATCAAGGCTTTGGGGCACACGTTCGTGTTAGAAGCATCTCGGGAAGTATTCATGAAGGATAGTCCGCTCGCCGCGTTACGAATCATTTCGGGGCCTGTGGATTGCATCTGATCAATAATGGATATCAGGAGCTCATGGGAACAACTTCCTCCGATTTCAATTGTTTTGTCAAAAATGAAGCTTGTGAAATCATGACCGTTTTGCAGATGCTTATGAGGGGTGACAGTTTAGTCCACCTCGCACCCTAGTCCAATAGAGCTGTCTCATCGGTTATCGGTGGTTGCGCGAAGCTGGACCGTGCTATAGACATCGCGACCAACATGCGGTCGTGAGTGCTTTCTGGTCGTGTCAGGCGCGGGTGGTTACACTTTTCTTATTGGCTATCAGCTGACTGCCGGCAGTCAGTCGAGAATGCAACTATTCGAACTGTGAAGGTCATATCGTGAGTTGTAATAACCAATCGGGATGTGCGGTCCGGATTCGAGAACAAACATTAAATTGACCAGCCAAAATGCATTAAACCAGATGGACCAATCAAGCCGTGATCCGGACGACTGATGAAATAATGACACTCATGGAGTGCAAATGCGCAAGCAAAATGGCGTATAAATATTCAGTATTTTCGTTTGATAAAGCGGAACTCTGCGTCGGTCCAACTTGGTTGTTCTCGTCTGAGTCTGGTGTGATGGACGATACCGACCTACATGCCGGATCGACTGACTGGCAAGAGGATTTCAGAACGATGGCTAGACGTTGCACAACAATTCCCATATCTAACTCTCGCCACCAACGCATCTGTCGAACCGAAGACCTTATCTTATCCATTTTGTGAAGCTTATTCAGAACTTGCGTGAAGGAGGTGCTGTTAACATCGCATCAGAGGACATAATACTGTACATGACTGTACACTGAATCCAGCCCATTGTGCAAAGATACAGTGGTATTTTCGCTCCACCTCAGGTTGCCATTCCTTTTTAGTAGTAGATATTAACGGAGGATAGTAACGCATTGTGAACTCCCACGATTCACCCCTCGACGCGAGAACAGCTGGCGCACTGACTCTGCTTTGTTCCTCCGGCGCATACCCTGGATACCGCAGCAAGGAGTCGACCTTTGGATCGACCTTGTCGGGGCGATGCACAAAGCTCTAGTTGTAGGTTATAGATGCGATGTTCCGTCTCGGCAGATTTATTAGGTCTGAATAGGAACTGAAATGCTCGATGATCAGTGATGACTGTGAAGTTTAGGGCGAGTATGTATCTGTGAACACGGCGCACTGTCCAGGATACGGCCAGAGCTCTTACTGTGTCTTCGACTATCCGCTTTTGGCTGCATTGAGCAGACGGGAGACGCAAGTGATTGGATATTCTTATTGTTCCAGAACTTCCGAAATCCCCACCTTAGATAGATTGACGATCAACACAATGCGTCCGGGTGGCGTCCGGCGGTCAATAATTCCCAATCAATCTGCGTGGGACTCTCAAAGTGGTCTGATGATTGAGCCAGAAACTGCGGTGTTTCTATGTTGCCAGTTTGGAATGAATCGACAGTAGGATTACAACCATTCCATAATGGAAAGCTGATTCCATTCGTGCCAGTGGTTCAAAGCGCTCAACATTTGGTTGGCAACCATTCGCGTTGATCTTAGCACGAAGAAACTCCAATTCTAAGACTTCGACCTCGCACTTGGTGGCTCCGATTGGGACATTCGTCTACACAAGCCGATCAAGTGATAATTTCAATTGGGAATCCTGTCCGCCCCTCGTATCTCGCAAAACTATGGGCACATCCTGGAAAAACATTACTTCATTCAGTCTATGAATCACCTTGTCTATGGCTGCTTTAGGTATGCCGGACAACAGGTGGAGACGGAACGGCAGAAAATCGAATTGAAATAGACCTCGTGGAGCGTTAATGGTAGCTTGCGGCCTGGACTCTGGCGACAGGGAGATCTGCACGTGTTCTTTCGTCTGGTCGATCTTCGAGAAGTACGCGAAGCTAGTTGTTTCTTGAAATCATCCGATTCAGTTGTAGTGGGTGCACGATTTCGCAACTGTGGATTGAGGTCTAAACGGCAGTCACCACAAACGAGCTACTGGATTGTCACTTCTTTGCCAACACAACTTGAGTTTTCCATTTTGATTAATTTACGCGCGAACCAATACTGTCCCGCTGCATACCATTTATCACCTCAGAACGCATTCCCGATACCCAAACGGAAATAACCGTTACTTCAAGAACGCCGGTTTTCCATTGTTTCAATATTCTGGGTTCTGCCAGAATAGCACATCTGTAAAAGTTTGCGCAATCCGTCTCCCGAGAATTGGCTGATCGGCGGAGACTGTTGGTGCCCCCAGACATGAAACCGGGTGATGTTCAGCTGGCATTAGATGGGTTTTCGAGCGAACCCATGCATCAAGTGTATCAGAAGAGTCTCAGGCGGCACGAGATTGTCTCAATGGCTTCATGGGTGTGCATAGTAATTGGTTGGCTAAGTGCAGTTGGCAGGACAGTGTGCAAAAATTTAGTTGAAACAGACATGAGGGGAAGTGCACCACTGGTATGAATTTGTTTACCCACTTTGGGTCGTGGCTCGTCACTTTCTGATCGTCGTGTTCCTCGAACTACTGAAGAGCCATCGGCAGTCTTTTTTCTGCCCATTTGAGCTGCTCTCCACACTTGGCTACTCTTATAATTGTCAGTAGGTAAATTAATGCAAATCCACCGAGCCCATGAGCATCTGACTCTAGATTGCTGCCGATCAGGTCTTTGGCCCGTGACTAATTGGACCGAACAAAACGACCTTACACTTTTGGCACCAGCTTGTAGGCTCAACTACAATTTCGCAAACTAGCACAAGCCACCCAGTGGTCTACGGGATGCACCATGATAAGCGAGACGGGAAAACAGGGCTGTCCGACCAGCCTGCTTGTAAGCAAGGGAATGACGCACGAGCTAAGGGCCTGAACGACTGGATGGTCCAAAGAAAGAGTGGCTTGATTTCGTGACAAGCTCAGAGGTGAATTGGGACATTTCTCGGACTGAAAGCTAAACGAGAAGGAACCCGAGGGGATAGGGGTGATCGGACGATAGGTTTTATCGGACTTTGCAGACGGTTTTCTCATGGCTGATGAATACGACAGTTGTGTTTATTGGCTAGAAGCCATCTGGTCGTTCTTGATTGATTCAGCAGGGTAGAACTGAACCAGAATCAAGACGATCGATCGAAACCGCCAGAGATAGCGACCGTAACGGAGACATTCTAAAACAAGGTGCTTTCGAAAGCAAATCGCATATTATGGATCCACAATATACGAGTTGCTATTGACGAAGTGAATTTTTGCTTATTGATGCGTCAGAATATATTTATCCACCATCGTGCTTACTTGTGATTCCGTGAGTTCTGAATAGACAAGATTGATCTGAGAATTTTCGATTTGTCCGTGATCATCTCGTATAAGATTTGATTACTTTACCAATCAAACAAAATGCACACGACTGAGTGGTATTATGTCACCACCGTTGGTTAACAGCTCAGGCGTGCTTCATAGTACTGTTGTTCTCCCATTTCACTTCTCCACATATATCAGTGACTTATCACCCAGTATGGTGGTGGTGTTCCTCTCTCAGGACGTTTTCGGCAATATTGGTTTTCGAAGTACTTCCGGGAAATTTTCTATATCGACTTTTCTTTACAAGTTGGTTTAAATGTAAATGTCTAAATTTTTCGAAAATTCGTGATCTCTCTTTACCGGTCTCTCTGTTCATCTGAATCGTCGTTCACTAACTCAGAAACACTTATCAGCGTTGATTCCGTGAAATACATAGGGGTTATTATTGATAAAAATTTGAAGTGGGCTTTTCACATTCCCATCTGTGTAAAGAACTTTCGAAGGCTGTCGTTTCGAATCGAGAGGTTTCGAGACTACACCGCGAAACAAATCCCCATCTCTCGTTTCGTATGCCAATGTTTTTTTAACTGTTTTTTGCTATTTTCCTGTTGTTTTCTCGTGTTTACTTAAGAAAAACTTTAAAATTCTGCACCGTGAACTGTCAATTATCAGTCATGTGCCTTTCATACCACTAAACCTGAGACTATCCAAAATCTAGGTGACTACGCGGTCAGCTCATCTTACCTCTTTTGTTTGCTCCGCCATTTGGCCCAGACTCTGCATTCGTTGCCCGTGCATGGTCGTCGTGGCCACAGTTAATTCTATCGCGCTTTCCCGACCAAGAGAAAATTGAGGTCATCGTGTTTGAGGTCTGGCCAAATTTTAAATCACCCAGGTCTTTCGGACTGCCTTGGGTCTTATTTCGTTTGCACAGGCTGACAATCCTGACGGAGTTGGGGCTTGTTGAGTCCGTGCATTTCGTGCAAGCGAGGTCCGCGTTTGGGCTTATTTACGCCGGGGCGAGAGATTAGGGATTTTTTTCAGACCTTTTCTGTCATCTTGACGCACCCTGTAGAGGTATCCCTTGCCTGACCGAAGAAGATCTCCCGACGCATCATCTTGTGACTTCCAAATGGACATTCACACGCCCAGTGGTTCAAATGAGATTCCAGTTGGCGGCACATTGCTTTCCCTCGGCCATGATCCAGGCCAAGTTTGTGTACAAACTCCCCTGGCGGGACTGCCAACCCTGGTATCACCAACATGCATAGTTGCACAGGCCAAACAGCCGTCCCATTGGCTTGACTGCTTTTGCGACTGAGACAAGCAAACACACGGACATACACGCCCAAGCCGACATGCAGTCACCATGTCGGTTGTCACTCCCACTCATGCCACGACAGCCTGATTTCGTTTCGCGGCTAGTGCACTCTGAACGCCCTTCGCGTGGCACGTGCCGGTCACAAGGGCAGAATTTTGTGGCAGTATGAGAGGGGCGCTCGTCGGGTTCATGGTTTAAACGACTTGTTACAATTTCGTGTAGTCCATTTTGGCATCGGTCGTCCAGGCCACTTCGTGATGCTCACATGTGCTCGTATTTATATTTAATGGTTTGCCATACGCTCTGAATGGAAGGAAAATTCAGACGATACGCTCCTATGGTTTGGATCATTGTAATCTGATGGACCATAAGCGCACGACGGAAAGATTTAGTGGTTAGTGCGCCAACCACTCTCGGGAATGATTAGTGTGCCACCTGGGCAAGCCCAACTTATTGCACTTGAGGGCCCTGCATCAGCTAGCCCTTAGGTTATTGAACGAGCCGGTCTGCGTTAGTTGGGATCATTAACCAAATGAGGAAACGCCACACATGAAGTAAGCCGACCATAGTGCCTCTTCTATGACTGCAGTTGTGAGCTTCGATGGGATGCTGAAGTGAGATTACAGAGCTTGCTTCAGACGAAACTTGGGCAAGGAGCTCTGTCCTAGTACCACTGCAAAGGCGAGCCAGCGTAACATTGGAGCTGAATCTCTCGTTGTCAGCCTTGCTTCTGACACCAAATCACTCACGAAGATGATTGCCCTGGCAAAAATTACGCTTAGTTTGCGGACTCGATTCCATATGAACCTAATGGTTAATACACAACTCTTCTCGGTCCGTCAAAGTTATCGAATTCCTTGCTTTGCGTGCAAATATCATGTGATATGATAAGAATCATCCGTTTAACCGAACAGCCGAACATAAGCGTCTGTGCCTCTACCAGTAAAAAAAATATGCACAGTCACATGCCCGTCATTGGTCTAAATGACTAGCTTGTTGTTCTACAGGTTTTCCGNAGACGGTTTTCTCATGGCTGATGAATACGACAGTTGTGTTTATTGGCTAGAAGCCATCTGGTCGTTCTTGATTGATTCAGCAGGGTAGAACTGAACCAGAATCAAGACGATCGATCGAAACCGCCAGAGATAGCGACCGTAACGGAGACATTCTAAAACAAGGTGCTTTCGAAAGCAAATCGCATATTATGGATCCACAATATACGAGTTGCTATTGACGAAGTGAATTTTTGCTTATTGATGCGTCAGAATATATTTATCCACCATCGTGCTTACTTGTGATTCCGTGAGTTCTGAATAGACAAGATTGATCTGAGAATTTTCGAGTTGTCCGTGATCATCTCGTATAAGATGACTTAGTCCCGATTGGTCTGACATGTTCGTACTTTGGCTTCAAGAATCTAACTCTGTAACATCAAAATCCGTAACTTACCAGTGGTTGAACATCCTGTCATCAAGTATTTGTATATCCATTACTCATCTTTGTTCGTCAGTATTGATTCACTTTGGCCTTGTAAGCACTCCGGTTAGGTTTGCTATATTTCCTTTCGGACATTTGGCTTAACTTCTTCATTGCCTGTTTGCGTCCTGGATTCCCACAACCCGGCTGTCTTGATGGTGCAACCGAGCGTGGTTCAGAAATATCATTCAGTTTCGCCCAAAACCAACCTTCCTTTTGAGATGAAATTGATGGGAAATCCTTAAGTGGATCTCGTAAACTTTCAAGTTGATCTAACTTCCTCTGTGGAACTTTGAAATTCAGAACAGATGAAAGGAATTTCAGATGGTTCGAGTGTATCAGAAAATGGGTTGAATGTTCACACCGTCCTGACCATCGGTACCGTGTGCGACTGGAGTAGCAAGCATCGGGTTTATCTAAGGGTTTCACTTCGATGCTTTTGATAATTATGTAGCACCTAATTAAGTTCTCGTGGAACAGAAAAGCACTATTTCAACTTATTTATTTAACTCGCTCAAAGCGGCATCGTTGGGAGAGCTGACTTTTCGCACCTAATTCGGCATGACACTCAATTTATTTTAAGCAATACATTGGATAAACATTCTGACGACTATTACGTTAGTAGAACAGACTGAAGGGTCACTTCCAATGCCCGAACTTATTTCCAAGCTCTTGGTCAAATCGATATCACAAGACGTAACGGACACTTATTCTGATCGTGATCTGGGGTCATCGATTTCGAAACGCTTGATTGTAACCGTAAACAGTCGTCCACATTTCACTTTCTATTTCTATGTTGAACAGTAGTGGCTCTCGGATGTTAGGGTCTAGCAAGCACTGCCAATGAGATTAGCTGATTTCGTTTTTTTGTGCACAGAACCCATCAACACGTGCCGCGTTTCCCATAGGGATGAAACCTATTATTTTCTGTGAAACTCAACCCTCATTTCCGTTCACTGCAGTTCATAACTGAATTTTAAGCAACTCTTACGTTTGTTTTGTGCAGACATGTGCAAGGATTAATACGGGATTTCAAAATCCAGAAGTATTGAACTTCTCTCTGAATATTTGTTCCTCTCAACCACGGTGCTCGTAAAATCTGTCTCAGAATTTTCTTGGCCGGATGACCACTTCTGGAGGGGCCGACGCGTACATAATTTTCATGTCTGTTGACATCCTATACAATTTCATAATCTTAAATACCATATTCATTCTGCCGATGGGCTGAAAACCGTTGATATGACTTGCTAAAAAGACCAAGCTCGTTAGCGCTTTATCCACCAGTTTGCGAAGAATGATACGGACGAGGAAGATCTTTCAAGAATAATGCCCCGATAACTGAGTTTCAGCAAGCATAGTTAATCGTTCGCGCCGAAGGATTTCTAAAGCGCGCTTTTTGTGGGTTCGTGTGGGATGGGGAAAAGCGTGCATTTTCATATGATAATTGGATGTCCTGGCTGCTTTGACAGCCCCCAGATCTATCTTAAATGAGCTTTTGAGACTTCCGAATGGTAGTTACTGATTCCGTTACGTATGCCACGGCCCTGAGATGTAGCTGAGATCGACGCGCTCTACTGTGTGGCCACAGATGCCGACCGTCTATCGAGAAACATTTGCTCGTGCTCGTGGTAATAACACAAGTCAGCACGTTAATCCTGTGATCACGGCAGATCAACTGATCACCTTTGCAAGTTTGCATTACACGCTGATCCATGCTTTTCATTGTCACGCACGTCTCATCCAAATCACGGAAAAGCGATTCACACCCTACGGGATCACTTGCACGATGCCTGCCTGGGGGTGCTCAGGTTTGAGTTGAGGGGCCGATTATAATAGACGTTTAATAGGATTTGTTACGATCACAGAAAACATTTGAACATTCAGGGTGGGTAGTCCTCAATCGTACTCAGAATATGATGTGCATCATGGGTGCTGAAATGCATCCCGTAGTTACGCAAACTTGTACACTGGAAATGTCAACTGTGCTAAGTTGAACTTCATAAATGAATTCATTTTATGTAGGGCAAGCTGAACAATCGCCTCACACTCGAAAATTAAACGCATAACACTTCGCTGGACGGTTCACCCTAAAAATGCTTCCATCATTAGGAGTGATTGATTTATGTTCAGTTTTAAAGACTGACGGTACAATCGAATGATATACCATTTTTCGCATTACTTGGGAATTACTACTTGATCATTAAGGGAATTAAGGCACGCATATTCAAACAAGGGGTTAGTAGCAAGTGCCGCCCGGCTGGTACGGAAAACGGCGCGCACATGTACTGCTGCAACAGCTGTGTTACCACATAATATGGCAACAAATCAGAATGGCGTGATCTTTTGACAAAAACTGTCTACGACTGTATATAATCTGTCGCAGCGATCGTTCGTCCCGGTCAGTAAGTCTCAGTGGCTCTCGATTGACACTACCACTAGCGCTCGAAGTCGAGTAGTATACACCGAACCACTCAGTCGCTTTGAGAAAGCCGGAGCGGTTAGGATATTAATTAATCTAATCATCATAGAGTTTCAGTCGGTGTTCATCGTTGCTGCAGTCTACGTTAGCCAACTGTAGACCTTTAATTAAATTAATATAGTTAGACTGTATACATTCATCCCGTTTTTATTAAGAAATAAAGCCTAATCAAACGGAAAAACACTGAATTTCGTGAATGTTATGCTGTCATTCGGATAGGCCATTCAGTGACTACTGAGTGGCGCCGAGTTACACAGGCTTTTAGAGGTTTTCAAACTGGTTTTACAACCCTTCAAGGGAGTGTTGTGTTCCTTATCCTCACTGATACTTAGCCGAATTTAAGTCACTAGTTTGTGACACACCATAAGAACATCAAAAGTTTACCTCACAAGTGTAGTTAGTTTCAAGTTGTAAATCTAACTTTGGCCAAGGCTTTTCAGCTTTCATTGAGGAAATTACAACTACCCAGCTTCTCAGCCACCTAGTACATCTTCGACCCGTAAATAAGCACTTACGAAATCACCTTTAGATTTATAGACCACGTGAGCACCCTTGGTTTGCTAATTTTTTGTTGATGTATACGTGCATTTTTGAAGACCAGTGTGCAGATGATTCAACAAAGCACAACTGATTTCAGGGTTATTGTCACTCACCAAGAATGCGTATCGGGTACTTCTGCGCCAGTTTGTCTCTATACTTGGAAACTTCGAAGGTATTTTGTCCACCACAGTCTCTTTGTGATGACAGATGTTACGAATAGATCTAGAGTGTCATTTTAGGATCGTCTCCGAAGACTAAGACTAGTCAAGTGAAAAAAAGTGCATTAAGACCTCAATAACGCATCCGCATTATCGATTGCCTATGTTATTGTACAATGGATGGTTTCTATGACAGTTTTGCGTTAGCGAGTTCAGTGGTTTATCCGCATTTGTCTTGTCGAGTTATAGAGAAACGCCGAACCCTGCTCACTTTTTTGGGCAGGAAACCAGTTCACTCCTTTGTGCCCCTAAACAATCCAACCGTATTGTTATTTCGCCCGTTTTTCACCAACTCGTATTCATCCATTACTCCATCTTAGCCCGCAGAGGGATCCATTCACTTCAACGTAGTTTTATCTTACTTTCCGCCCAAGTGCAATGTATTGGATCATCCGACCGATAATCGGCCAATCACAATGAATCATTTGTCTCCAAACACGAATGGAATTTCACAAGAAAATTGAGCGTCTTACTCTGAATCATTGGCCGCATTATCTAGCTGTATCTGCTTAAATACGTACATACACTTCAGTCGAGGGAGTCGACTGTCTGACACTCGTTCGTGCGGCAGAATTCTTCTTACGTCGACATTTTATTTCACGAACGGAACTGCTCCTAAGGAGACAAAGTAAATTGTGAACGACTCGCCAGGAAAATACGATTCTGTATGGGGGAAAATCCGTTCACATTAGTTAGTTGTATTATTAGATAAATACATAAATACTTTATTCCGTGTTGTCTCTACTGGCTGGGCGCTTCCAAGTGTCCTCGGGCAAAAGCTACATAGAAACTCAGCAGCGCTGATGACAAATAATTTCCCTTCGACGAAAAGGGTTAACAACCAAGCCCCATCATATCGAGTATCGGAAAGCATTCAAGTCAGCTCGTGGCAACCAAATGCTCTTTATTCCCGCGTGATGCCAGTGCAAGTATCATAGTCCGGTTATAGCAACTAAGCTACCACGCCAGTCGTGCAACAAAGATAAAAGTTGCTAGTGATACGCAGAAAATACTACTTGATTAAGGGGGATTTTGTAGGTGGTTCTGTGGTGATCTCATATTTGGTTATCATTACATGAGAAAATAACGGAGAGGGTTTGCTGATGCACAAAAGTGAATAGGTGGACCGAAATGCCGCTCAATGTTCTAAGTGTCCTAACACGGTTAGATATCTTAATGTGATTTAGGAAAAACTGCAAACCTAGAAATTAATCGCCTGAACCTTTCCAAAGCACGATTGTCTTCTGGCACTCTGGATATAAAAATTTGTACATCTTTGTACCAAATTTTCGTTATTAGATAAAACATTGTCTATGCTGTTTATTCATTCCTTATTCCCAACCTGGGAACTACTTGAGGTCAGTAGGTTCTGTCGTGGTTATCTATTTTCTCCATTAATCAGTTCAGCTAATAATGCGAGGAAGTTTATTTTCTTTCATTTTTTCGTATTAGTAGCTGGTCTGGAGGGAATCCCAATGCGTAGTAATAAAATAACATTATTTTGGGAGAATTTGTGAAGCACAACAGAAATTTAGATGCGGCTACTTCGTGAAAATTAACCATCCAACGGGACAATCTCTTTAGAAAAGCGCGCACCTGAACAACCAAGGGATGTAACTTAGGGACAATAGTGGACGCCATATTTGCCAGTTCGATAAAACAAATCGCGTCTTTCGAAAAAATACCCTTTAATTTCGAAAATTATATTCTTGTAGTTATTTTTCCTTTGTCATCCTTAGATAAGACATTGGATGAAGATCAGACAGTCTGTGAAAGATAATTTCATGTTGCCCAAAATGAAATATGAGATCACCGCAAAATTAGTTACGAAATCGCCATTAATGGAATCGTACTGTTTATGCATCACTACCGTTCTATGTCCCTGCTGTACAGTTAACGTGATAATTGATTAGCTAAATTGCTCCAACGTGAATATGATACTTGCAATTTGTAAGTCCTTAGACTCCCATGAAATCTCTAAGTTACACCTTCATCTGCATTCGATTCTGTCCAACGGTCTCTCTTGTTTTACAAACCGGGATTACTTGGATGTCCCAGGCCGTTACTTGCTTATTTGATTACTTTACCAATCAAACAAAATGCACACGACTGAGTGGTATTATGTCACCACCGTTGGTTAACAGCTCAGGCGTGCTTCATAGTACTGTTGTTCTCCCATTTCACTTCTCCACATATATCAGTGACTTATCACCCAGTATGGTGGTGGTGTTCCTCTCTCAGGACGTTTTCGGCAATATTGGTTTTCGAAGTACTTCCGGGAAATTTTCTATATCGACTTTTCTTTACAAGTTGGTTTAAATGTAAATGTCTAAATTTTTCGAAAATTCGTGATCTCTCTTTACCGGTCTCTCTGTTCATCTGAATCGTCGTTCACTAACTCAGAAACACTTATCAGCGTTGATTCCGTGAAATACATAGGGGTTATTATTGATAAAAATTTGAAGTGGGCTTTTCACATTCCCATCTGTGTAAAGAACTTTCGAAGGCTGTCGTTTCGAATCGAGAGGTTTCGAGACTACACCGCGAAACAAATCCCCATCTCTCGTTTCGTATGCCAATGTTTTTTTTTAACTGTGCTTTTGCTATTTTCCTGTTTGTTTTTACGTCGGTTTTACTTTGGTTAAGAAAAAACTCTTAAAATTCTGCACCGTGAACTTGTCAATTATCAGTCATGTGGCCTTTTCATACCACTAAAACCTTGAGACTATCGCAAAATCTAGGTGAACTACGCGGTCAGCTCATCTCTATCTCTCTTTTTGTTTGCGTCCGCCATTTGGCCCAGACTTCGTTGCATTCGTTGCCCGTGCATGGTCGTCGTGGCACAGTTAATTCTATCGCGCCTTTCCGACCAAGAGAAAATTGAGGTCATCCGGGTTTGAGGTCTGGCCAAATTGTAAATCACCCAGGTCTTTCGGTACTGCCTTGTGGGTTCCTTATTTCGTTTTGCACAGGTTGAACGAATTCCTGACGGAGTTGGGGCTTGTTGAGTCCGTGCAATTTTCGTGCAAGCGAGGTCCGCGTTGGGCGTTATTTACGCCGGGGGCGAGAGATTAGGGATTTTTTTCAGACCTTTTTCTGTTCATCTTGACGCACCCTGTAGGAGCATGGTATCCCCTTTGGCTCTTATGACCGAAGGAAGATCTCCCGGACCCGCATCATTTTGTGACTTCCAAATGGACATCTTCACACGGCCAGTGTGGGGTTTGCCAAATGAGATTCCAGTGGCGGCACATTTGCTTTTCCCCTCGGCCAGGATTGCCAGGCCAAGTTTGTGTACTAAACTCCCCTGCGGGTACTGCCAACCCTGTATTCAGCCAACAGCATAGGTCTGCACAGGGCCAACACAGCCGTCCCATTGGCTTGACTGCTTTTGCGGACTTGAGGACAAGGCCAAACACAACGGACATACAGACGTTCCAAGCCGACATGCAGTGCTACGCATGTCGGTGGGTTCAGCTCCCACTCACTGCCAACGACAAAGCCTTGATTTTTCGTTTCGCGGCCTAGTTGCCACTCTGAACGCCCTTCGCGTGGCACGTGCCGTGCGTCACAAAGGGCAGAATTTTGTGGGTGGCAGTAGATATGAGAGGGGCCGCATCGTCGGGTTCATGGTTTTTAAACCGACTATGTTACAATTTCGTGTTAGTCCATTTTTGGCATCCGGCGTCCACGGCCACTTCTCGTTGGATGCTCACCATGTGCTCGTTAATTTATAATTTACATGGTTGCCCAATTACGCTCTCTGAATGGAAGGGAAAATTTTTTTGTTTTTCAGACGAATAACCGCTCCCTTATGGTTTTGGATCATATTGCTAATCTGGAGTGGGACCATAAAGCGCACTGACGGAAAAGATTTAAGTGGTTAGGCGCCAACCACTCGTTCCGGTAATGATGATTAGTGTTTGCCACCTTTGGGCAAGAACCCCCATACTATATACTGCACCTTGAGGAGGCCCTGCAATCAGCTTACGCCTTTAGGTTATTGACGACCGGTCTGCGTTTAGTTGGGATCGGGAGTTGAGAGCGAAGATGAGGGGAAACGCCACGACATGAAGTAAGCCGAGCGCATGAAGGTGCCATCTTCTATGACTGGCAGTTGTGGAGCCTTCCGATGGGATGTGAAAAGGTTGAGATTACAGAGCTTGGCTTCAGACGAAACGTTAGGCAAGGAAAGCGCTGTTTCCTCAGTACCCACTTGCAAAGGCGAGCCATCAGCCGTAACATTGAGCCTGAATCTCTCGTTGTCAGGCCTTTGCTTTACTGACATCCAAATCACTCAAACGAAAGATGATTGCGCTTGGCAAAAAAGTTACGCTTAGTTTGCGGACTCGATTCCATGATGAACCTAATTGGTTAATTTACACAAAAACTCTTGCTCGGGTCCGTTCAAAGTTATCGAGATTCCCTTGCTTTGCTCTGCGAAATTATCATGTGATATGAATTAAGCAATCATCCGTTTAACCGAACAGCCGAACATAAGCCGCGTCTGTGCCTCTACCAGTAAAAAAAAAATATGGCACAAGTCACCATGCCGTTCATGGTCCTAAATGACTAGCTTTGGTTGTTCTTTACAGGTTTTCCCGGTGTTTGACGACTTTGCTTACTAGGCGTGGCACCAAAGTTCAGTGTCGCATTCGTTTGTGTGATGAAAGTAACAAGGACCGCAGTGGGAGGAAAATCCTTGGACAACATTTTTAAAAGCGAAATATCGTTTTGCTTACGTTATGCGAAGTATTGGGCCCGCACTTATACTACAGTTATATGCCTTTTCGAACAAAGACGCTTTTTTTACACTTTATTTCGCACGCTGGGCGCGGGGAAGACGTATTCAGTTCAACCGGTAGCGTAGTCTGAGTTACGTAGATTTATCGAAGAGATAAAACAGAACACATGGTTTGTTGGCCTGATTGGATTTATGTGGGCAGATGACTCGCTATCATTGGAAGTAGTCCAGCAGCGACATTCTGACGTGAAATGGGCACTTAACTGACAATCACATGTCGCGTAGATCACTACCTCGTTTGAATATTCGGGTTGAGTCTGAGTGAGTCATGCGGAGCCTTCTGAAGCAGGTGTAATTTTCTTTTTACTGGGAAGCATCGAACCCTAAGATCAAAATTGTAGGATTATAAGGATGTAACATCACGCTCTTTGTGCTGTTGAAAACGAGTGCTGGAAATGACAAGTCCGTTGGGCTCGCTCATTCCTAAGTAAGGTGACGCGGAAATAATTTTTATTGTCGTCTATTTAACTCCAAGTATCACATGTTTAGATGTCCCGTGACCATCTAAACGTTCCTCTGAAATTCCATCTACATTCTACAAATAATTAAACGAAATCGATTCGTGGTTCCAATGAGAGCAGCCGATCACCTAGCTCCTTCTTTTCTGTGGAGACAGATAACCAATTACACCTTCCCACTGCCATAGTCAAGGACAGAATGGCATAACGGAGGCCCTCGAAACGGTTTTCCGTCTCGCTGCTGGGACTGTTCACCAAGGTTCACTTCCATGTTTTGTCAAAACACACGGCCTATTGTTGGATTGATTTCATTTATTTAAGCCACCGTCCCACAGGCAAGCCCGATCACTCAGTTTAAAACTTGCCTACTCACAGGCCTTCTGGGGCACACGTTATCTTCTCTACCACGGGCTGCACAGAATCCTTATGAAAATTGTCCCGGTGGTAACTTTCGGATAACTGGCAGTCTGTGCCGAGCGCACCTCGGGCAAGCATTTTGGCCGAGGCCAGGAGATTGACTGGTGAGCTAATCAAAATATCTCAATGAGATGGCGTTCACAAAGTGAAATAAGGCAGCATTCTCAAGATATCTATGCATAAACCGAATGTAATGTTTGATTAATTTTACCGAAAAGCGTTCTCACCGTTATTGCTTCTGCGAAACAATAATACTACTTCAGTCAGCATCGAACCCAACTAATCTGCACACATGCTTTGACAGGCTGATTACAATAGTTATTTATGAGGCAATCTTTTTGGTCTTTCACAATCCTCAATAATCTGTAGAAACAACCACTATGCAACTATCCCAATTCAGTTCACCACCATAATTCACATCATGTTTTTCCTCAGGTAGGGGTACAATTTTTTGAAAAAAGAATGTTCGTTTTATTTTCATTGTTGCCCAGGTTGATTCTAGACATTTTTAGATTCACTGGATGTCAGTAGTTTATTAAACAGCTTACCCTGTGGCGTCCGGAAGGTAGGCCAGTTGAATCGACATTTGTATTGATTAGGAGATTCTCCGTGATCATAATCACCATCCTAAACGGTTTTTTTCTATCGTCTTAACTATATTTGTATAGATATTTATACAATTCGTGGGTTTAGCATCTTCGGGGCACCACAAATTTAGTGACTTCAAAGTGATTTTAACTCGCAACCTCCCGAATCTAGGTCAGCAGGTTGCGCGTTCTGTTTGCTTGGTCGTGTGCTATTCGTGGTCATTGTTCTTTTCAATCTCACGAATCTGCTACTTGTTTGGGAACTTTCTGGTTGTACACAAGCGTTAGTGTACTGATGATTTCTGGGGCCCATTACGCGTTGTTGTTTACGTTGTTTTAAGAGTATGAATCCGGCAATGAAGACTGATTTAATGGGAGTAATATCCATGTATTGCGGTAGACCTTAGAAGCTGTAGGCTTTGCCTGTTCGAGTGCACACAGAGTGCATGAATATGGTGAAACTATTTGGTCATTTTCTGTTCATTTCATTGTTGCAATTGAGACTGCTTAGTCAAACTTGTTACCCGGTTTCAGGACGCGAAAACATTTGTCACCATTTCCACCACTTTCGCTCTCTGGGGAAAATATGAGATGAAGACTACCGTGTGTGTCGCGCAACCTTTGACTGGCTGCGCTGCAGTTCTGTGTCATCCTATTTCGTTATTTTATTGTCGAATATTTGGTTCGATTATGGTCCCCGTTCGATGCTACAATCGCTGGGAATTACTTTTGTTCAAAAACCGTATCGTTTCTTAACATGGACTGGGATCGCGCATTCCTGCACCTCAACGATCTTCTAATCGATCTAAAAGAGGTACTCATGCTGGTTGGCAGGCGGCTCTTAAATGCACCCTTCCAGCTAAGATGTCCATTCCGGCATTGTTGAGTACCAACATTCGTTCTCTGTTTACAAAATCACCGATCCATGTTCACAAGTGTCACCTGCACACAATAATCGCGGCTGAACCCGGATATCGCTGCTTCATTGGTGTCGGTAGACAGCTTCAGACGTCATCGACAGTACAGTTTCAGACAAAAAGAAGACTGGAGGCGGTGTTGCAACATACATAAACTCCTTCTGATCTGGAAAATCCGAATTTTTTTATACGTACTCACTCAACGGAATTGACTGTCTCATGACACAGTTCCATCCTAGGTTTTCTCGTCATACCGGCACTATCATAACCAATTTATACATTACCCCTTTTAGCTTGCAACAAAATATCTCATCTTTTTTGACTCTTTTCTGTTATTTATTGTTCCTCTTCGTAAGGATAATCTGCATATTATTGTAGGTGATCTCAATCATGCATCTGACCTACCACTGACTGTTTGATTTGGCTGACCTTTGCGTTTCTCCTACCAGAGGCGGCTCCATTTTAGATTGAGCTATTACCAACCACTGATTTATTTTTGCTGAAACTGCGTACCCCAATTTCAAGAAGCGATCATTGTCTGCTTTTGTTAAGGCCCAAGATATACTCTGGGTCAGCTTTCCATTCCTTCAGGGGAACAAATCAAATCCGAGTTCACCTCCGTAACTTTTCACACAACAACCGTACTCTTCTTCAGAAACCCCTTTCACTTGCATCTATCTGTTTCTC